>JASANF010005693.1:0-86335 GCA_030248245.1 Trissonchulus sp. WLG1_4
ATATATATACCTAATGTTAAAACTAAATTAATTATCTACATATACTTAGCCATAACTAAAACTAAACTAAAGTCAGGCCGATGTACCATAATTGTATCAAAAACTGTAACTTCACTGCTATAAGTATAAGGAAAATTATTATTTAAAACTGCCAAACTACGGCATTTCTTTTTTTCAGTAATATTATTAAATGCTTGCAAATTCCTCCCAATTACTTTTGCGTTAGCTTTATTAGTCTGTATTCATTTGATGTAGACGGCTGAATTCAAGGAATGACAACATGCCTACGAAAGGGGGTGATTAAGGCCACCAAAATTTTACGGAAAGTCCCCTAAAATAACTTTTTCCTCCGAAGTTTTTCCCTTTTAATTTGTACACGAGTTACACGTGGGGCCAATTAGGGCTCCCCTTACGGTTTTGATAAGCCAAATTGTTCCCGGAAAGACATTTTAAAAATTTATACGACGATACATGTATGATTATTATAACCACCAAAGAATTTAATTACTAATAGTATTAAATAATGTTAACTAAATACTTCTGCAATAAATCTACGTACTCTTATGTTATTCATTTGTATTGTACAGTAATTAGCTCGTTAGGTCGTTATGTGTGTCAGTAGGTGTGTGCATGTGTCGCTGACTAGTCATATTTACATTACAATAAAGATCACTAGGGAGGACTTTGTAAGTACTTTCCAATATTAGACGGAGGTAACTAGAAGTAATTTGGCAAGAAAGCAAGCAAGTAAATTACTATCCAATACTAAAAACATGAGAGGATATTGAACGCCCCCGTTACAGTTTATAAAATTTGTTTCAAGTCATAAAAATTGGCATTAGTTTCATAGTCAACCCTCATTGCCACATGCCCCCAGTAAAGCCCAAAACTTTAAACCATAAACTGTGAAACATTGATGACGCCCGTTTTCCTGTTAGTCAGCTACCGTATGCTTAGATATAAAACGAACGCCCCAAGGTGCAAGTCGATTAGTTGATAGCCGAAAGCGACGTGAAGCGGTAGAGTGCTTGAGAGAAGTTGTCAGTGAGAAAGGTTCAGGAAGGAAGAGTAGTAATTGAACATCTTGAAACTTATCTTGCCCTTGACTTCTCATTAACTGTGATTATTATCTTTTATTTAGACAAAAATAATATAATTTAATATTCTGAGACATAACAGAGATATATGATCGATGACTGACTGACTGATGCCACCATATGGATAGTCTGCACCAAGGATTTTGTTATCTTCAGCTTTTCTTCCAATGATTCTTTGATACACTGGTCTTTTTATACTTCGG
This sequence comes from Trissonchulus sp. WLG1_4, assembly GCA_030248245.1. Classification (NCBI taxonomy): domain Eukaryota; kingdom Metazoa; phylum Nematoda; class Enoplea; order Enoplida; family Ironidae; genus Trissonchulus; species Trissonchulus sp. WLG1_4. The sequence continues at coordinate 1,301 of JASANF010005693.1, forward strand.
TTTTCCAAAGTCCTTGTTCCTTTATTAATTGATCTTCGATTTCTTTGTAATGCTGCAGTTGAGGTACCTCCGTTTCTATGCGAGTGGAGGCCGAACTTTAATGGATCAAGTCTAGCTTATTTCAGGCAGGGCGTTCTTGAAAAAGTCCCTTACGCATGGGTATTTTAGTGTTTAATAGTAGGAGTTTGAAGACTTGCAAAATTTGACTCAATGCTGGTTAAAGAACGAATGATAAAACAGGACCGCTGTGTAGGTTGCACAAATCGTGAAGTGATACCAGGATCAACTTATTTTCGACTGACTAACGAGACACGGTCGTGTTTCTTTTTGATTCGAACTGAACGACATTCTACGAACGGCATGTGACCAAAGCACGTGCTCACTTAGTTGGTACAAACTGTCGAGCCATATATTCTCGTCATTTACATTTAAATTTTTTTATTTAGACGAAAACAACATAATTTTTAACAATTTAACAAATTTATTTTATTATTGTTGAATTAATTTAATAAAAAATCTGAGACATAACAGAAATATATAAAGTATTAAATGTGGACATCGTCAAGAAGAAAAGCAAAGATTCTGGCGGCTCCAGTAGTCAGCGATCTGGTTTTCTGACCTGGGTACCCAGTTGATCCACAATTTTATATAATTTCGATTGCATGCTTGAAAAATATTGAATGCTATTTTCTGTAATTCGGGTTTTCGCTACCAGCAATTAAACGTTGAACTGCTTGAGAGTCAGTGTTAATAGATACCGGACACTTTTTGATCAAGCAACCGAAAAATTTCACGCCAAAGATTATGGCCTCGAGAAGTACTTTTAGTATAGATTTCTGATAGACTTAAGCAGTTTATGGAAACAAAAGTTTGTTCGTTCTTTAAAAGGGTAGCTGCTGTGCCGCGTGAACTAGCTTCACAGAAAATTGTGTGAGCTGATAAGCTCTCTGGTGTGATTGAGCGATTGATCAAATTGAGCGATATTACTGGATATTAGCCATTTGTCGACATAGGTAAAACTTTTCTGAAGATTATAAAAAATTTCCAAACAGCTGATGCCAATTAACCTTTGTGACCTTAGACCAACTCAATATGCACGTATATACCTAGTGTAATAAAACCTAAACACTAATGGGTTTTATAAATAATTACCTAAAAATTTCCAAAAAGTTGGTGTACTATAAACCTACAAGCAATTAAAGAAAAACTTCAATTATGTCACATCAAATTGACAGCAAATTTGGCAATTATCCGAATTTCCTTCTTTAGTTGCGTGCTAGGAAGGCGCCCCAAGCTAATTTGACTAAGAAGCTGCGTTCAGTACCAGTTACCTTGGCCTGACGTTTTTTTAAAAAAAAGCAAGACCATTACATAGGTTGTACCAGTACTTTACATTACATTATTACCTTACATTAGTCGTATATTTGTGTTGTCTTTACCGTCTCCATACGTGCTTATTTATTCACATTGTTTTATTAAAAACCCTTGCTGTTTCGTTGTTTTCATATTTTAAGTCACAGGACTAAGCGGACCTAAAGCCATTACAATTGGCGCTGCGAGTAGGCTTAGTCCAAATGTGAATTATGATTTAGAAGAATTTTGTGTTGCACGCCGGACTTTGATCAGCAATCTTTGCCGCGGATATGTCAACAGCCGCTCGGAAGACCAGTATAAAGTCCTTCTAATAGCTGAAGGGGACGTGATTGACGTGAACGTATCAAACGTCTTATCATTCCTCAGCAGCCAATTTCCGAACATCGTGGAACCACCGCTTGCCTTGTGCCGCGTCACCGTTGCAATCACTAACCGTGGTTTCGAGAGGCCTATCGCCAGTGAACTGTTTTAATGATCAGCTCAAACCATCTGAAGACGCTTCGAGAAGTAATAAAAGCAGCCTGACTAGTGCGCGTCAGCTCGCACAGGTCGTAGCCGTAGCTCTTCTGAGTCATCCGATAGATCGAGTCAATCTCGGTCGAATTTTAAACGCGCCCGTCTCAGCCATTCGCCAAACTTGTTCAACAATATGCCAGGGCCGTCACATGCTCAGAATCGAGCTACTAGCGCCATTTCACGTTCAAAATCGAGAAATGCATCTAGAGGGAACAAATCTGTAGCAGCCATTACGGAAATAATTGATAGGGGACATATGTTGGCATTCAGCCAACCGTTGCCATTTAACATCTACGGCATCGAATTCCAAGGTATTATTACGGTATTATATCTGGCGCGTTGCAGTCACGGGTTGCGTTTTATATCTGGCGCTTTGCAGTCACGGGAAGACCCATGACCGGTCCGTTTGTAAGCAGCTTGGCTGCTCCTTGCCTCTTCGTACGAGGAGGCAGTGTCCCGGTACTGTGCACACCGGCGCAAACTTATGTTGTCCAATAAAACCAGCGAACAACTAATTACTGCAGCAGCTGCTGCGGTGATCAGGTATCGATCTGAAACGGATGATGGTTTTGCGTACATTGTACAATGGACTGACACTGCTACTTTTTACAGCGTTGTCGCTGACAGTATTCAATTGCGTCTCGAGTTCGCACAAATATCTGAGGCGTTGAACGAATTCGTTCGAAACCCACCGTCGGATGCAAAATTGGAGCGCACCATTCCTTTCCTCCTGCGGGATTCACCACGTATTTTGGTGATACAAATCAATGGGGGACCGCATGGCCTATAGTCGATATCACGTGGTTGACAAAGCCATCCGCCTAAAAGCCTCCTCAAGTGTACAATCCCGATCAGTGTCGGCACGAATCCTAAAACACGGACGGCCCCCTTACGAAGCGGTGGTCTGCATTTTAGGCTCAGACGATATCAGCTTTGCTGACACCGCGGAGGGATTACGAGCCAGTTACAAGGGATTTTTCGAAGCCGTTTCGCAGGCGGGCTATGTTAGAGCGTTTTTCACCGAGCCGCCGCCAAGGCGAGACAGCAAAGCAGAGATGGCACCTAAAGCTTGTGAACTGATACGGAATTTGGCTGCAACGGCAGGTAATAAAAATATCACCATAATACCAACGGCGGCCATTGACAATCCAGTGCATATGGTGGACAACCTTTCACAAGTTGCCCTAACTGCGAACGGGGTTTTCCGCCTGATGCGCCTAATCGCGGAACAACTACCCCAACTGACGATGCAATTCCTTGCAAAGAAACGACTGGACTTGTCTGTTACTCCGCTCTTGCTACCTCATATTATTGCTGCCCCGATATTTTATTTATTGTCCGCTCTTGCTACCTTATATTATTGCTGATATTGTATTTAATATTACGCCACAGCAAGAAATTGTTGCCATCATTTTATTTTACTGCTACACAGCAGCATCTACTAACTACGGTGCATTACCTATTGCCTTCTTATTCAGAAACTTCATACACTATTATACGTTTCAGGACAATATTGTTGTTTTGCAGTCTTTGGGTGTAATACATTTATGGAGTCGGAGACACCATATTTGCGGCGGGGGGTAGTGTAATAAAACCTAAACACTAAAGGGATTTAAAAACAATTACCTAAAAAATTCTAAAAAGTTGGTGTACTATACATCTACGAGCAATTAAAGAGAAACTTACATTCATGTCACTTCAAATTGACAGCAAATTCGGCAATTCTCCGAATTTCCCTCTTTAGTTGCGTGCTGGGAAGGGGCCCCAAGCTAACTTGACTAAAAAGCTGCGTGCAGTAAAATTACCTTTTTGCACAATATATAAGCAGTTACCTAGAGTTTCGATGGGTTGTTGTTTTGTCTTTTTGCAAGTAACACAGCCGGCAGCCGCCTATTTTTCGATTCCAACTTTTCGGCCATTACCTTGGCCTGACGTTTTCTTTTAAAAAAAGCAAGAACATTACATAGGTCGTACCGATACCTTACATTACATTATTACATTACATTGGTCATATATCTGTGTTGTCGTTTCCGTCTCCATACGTGATTATTTGCTTACATTTTTTATTAAAGAACCTTGCTGTTTAGTTGTTTTCATATTTTAAGTCACAGGACTAAGCTGACCTAACACCATTACTGTATGTGTAAGTAGTACACTATGGGCTTTGCTGTCTGGTGAAACCAGTTTGGAGTCTCACTGGGATTGAGCAGAAAGAAAAAGGAGAGCTGCGTAAGGACGTGAGGTAGATTGAAAGGAGGGGCTATATTGTAATTTTTATGCAGAAAGTGTTTGCACCAACCAGCCACCACCACCACTAAAAGTGTATTTGGTTATTTCCACTGGAAGGGCTTAACCAAATATATTTTTTACAAACTTGTAAATTTTCTGAAATAAATAAAAGTTGAATAGGTAACATGCACGTTAATGAAAAAAAGTTTCATTACAAGCATAAAATTGCACGGCGGTGAAAAATTAAATTATAACATCAAACATTTACTAGAAAGCGCAGAGGTGAGTACAAATGAAAAAATAACGGGTTTTTTAGTTCACAAAATTTCAGTGACGACGTTTAACGCCACTGCTCATGCCATGGGTAAAATTTAAAAATTTAACAAATGAAGCATGGAGGTTGAGATAACTAATACATATATACATATGTACATAGTATACAAATCAGGTTTCTTGGTCACACTGCAATGCGCCTGCACGAGGGCTACACAAAGGTTGGAAATTTGAAGCAAATCGGAGAAACTAAAAAAACATTTCACCGCACAAGATATATACACTTCGTTGGTGTGTAAAATTAATTTTAAATTACGCAGTTTGGGTATGCTTATCATTTCAATACTAACTTGTAATATTGGTATATTAACAAATTTGTTTTATAAATTGACTTTGCTAACGTAAATAGACTACAGCTATGTCATTATTCAAAGACAATTTTTTCTTGTCTTGAAAAATTTCTTTCTTCCTATTTTTTCTTTTTAAATTTCTTGCGTTTTCTTTCTTTTTCTTTTTCTTGTTAAATAAAGTAGGGTCTTCTGAAAGAATAATGATTTATGAAACAGCAGTTTTGAAAGTTGCCGCTGCGCCTGCTGCTTTAGCGAAATCCGTAGTGTAGGCTCGTTGTAGGTCAAAGGTCACACATGTTGACCTTATTTTAGTTACTTTGTTAATCGCTAAAAGTGCTGGAAAATTGGTCTAACATAATTCGATGATATTGCCAGACCCGTATCCCATATGTTTGCATATTTTGTCAATTATTTTCAACTTTTTTACTATTTGTACATAGTTTGTAATTTATTTATTATAATTTGTAATTTAGTTTAATTTAGTTTAGTTTGTAATTATCTGATTGTACTCTATATTCTACTTTAAAATAATGTTATGCAGTCACATTTTTATTTGTTCAAGCATTGAAAATTTAGCCTTAAATATATTTGATTTTTTTATGATTCTGCTACACTCGAGAACAAATTTTAAAAATTCACATCATCTGCAGTCTTCTTCCAGATTCTATTTAATTTGCCACAAAAAATTGGCGTCCGTCTTCCACTCTGACCCCTATATATAGGTAACCACGAGGCTACTGGACTTTTTTACTTTGAATTTACTTTACTTTTGACTTTTAACTACTATACTATAAACTACTAACTAGGATTACTAAATGTTAGTTATATTACTTGCTACAGTTGAGGAAGTCAAACCCAAAATCCCAGCCGCAACGAGACTCCTATTCCATTAAGTTAGGTAAGGTTTTGATAGCTGAAACCTCGGCTGTTCAAAATTTCTTTTAGTTTCTTTCTTTTTATTTTTCTTGTCAAATAAAGTTTTGAAAATTTATTTCTTTTTCTTTTTCTCCAACAAAATTCTGATCTTCTTTTTCTTGTCTTTTTCTTGTCTTTAAATAATGACTTAGCTGTATATTGCATAGTATTTGAAACTTCTGACAGCGCAAGTTGTAGTTTGTTAATCTCTCAAATACACGACTTAATAGCATTGAGTAAGAAAGCAATCTGATCTAATTAGAAATTATAGAAGCTAGATATAAGTATAAGTATAGCTGACTAAAAGATGCTAAAAAATGATAAGTTCATGTTTTGCATCGAACATAGTCGGTTTTAACTACAAGCGGAACCCGTGTAGTCAAAATAAGAAAGTTATACCTAAACATGAGGCTACTTATGAGGCCGAAGCTGGTTTCAATTTAAACTGAAGCCACCTGGAATGAGGCCGAAGCCGGTGTCAGTTTGGAATGAAGCCATCAAAAATTGAAGCCGAAGCCGGCATCATGGAAACTTAATTTCGACTAGTACTGTAAAATCAAACACAGCTAAAAATTTAGTCAAAAGTTGGCAATAGCTTTGGTTCCAGTTTTTTAAATCGCCTTCACGGGGGCTAAATATGTGGATTGGAGTAAATCGCGCAACCTAAAATTTTCAGTTATACATGAAAACCCCCCTTACCCTACCCCCCTTAATTGCCCTTTCAGCTTCAACACTAGGAAAACTAAGTACATAGGTAGGAAGTAAAATTCATCAACATTAATAGGCGTACTGCTTAAATAGTCGGCTGAATCAAACGAATCTCAAAACTGTTGCCATTCTAATGACTGTCGAACATCAAGCAACTTATCGTAGAAACGAACCACTGCTTTTCAGGCTATGGTTTTAGGGACCCAGCTTTGTTACTTCAGAATTCAACTTCTACTTTATAGGAAAAACTGGTTATGGTCCAAACGCTTAAAAATGAGCACTTTGAAGCAAATTTTACTAAAAAAGTTGAAATATAAGTAAAATTGATGCCAAATTGGCGATTCACGGTACCCTGGTTAACCATTTTACGCCCAGAGGTTCTCTCTTTACGCAGCCAGACTCTGACACCTTCCAGTTCTTTGGCCATTGCTCTAGCTATAGTCACAGTGCGCATAAAATAGGGTTAATAAAATCAAGGTACCGCGAATGATCTGAAATGTAAGTGGCGGGTCTGTAGATTTGCGTCAGGATATGAGTATTGGTTAGGCGCTTCGCCTAAGAACGCTTGAAGACGCATTCTCTTACTAGACTAAACAAGATAATTTTTTAATTAGTTTAATTTGATTATTTAAAAAGTGCCAACACTGAAACGTGTTTAACTTTTATTCTGTGTTTTTAGTCAGACTAAATTGACCTATATAACTATGAATGCTAATGTTAAGCGCACATGTTAGAAATCCCTTTATAATTGTTTTTAGAAATCCCTTTATAATAGTTTAGGAATGGCCCCCAACTACAATTAAGCACCTGAATTCTTTTAACGTTTAGTACGAGATTCAGTCTAAGCTTTGGATGGAAAAATTTCCAGTTCGTTAATCCGGTAACAAAATGGGTCCTTGGTTAAATGCAGCCCCGCGTTAAATCAAAAACAAAATTTCAGACGCTTTTTTAATAACCAACAGTCATATAGTGTATACAATCAACTCTAAAGTAGCAGAATGGCCATGGAAGTATATACCTACAAAACAACAAGAACACAAAACTAAAAAAACATACATACATGATGCTTTAAAATGACAAATTTTAATTTCTTGATAAAATATAATGGTGTATTTATGTAACATATGACAGTCTGTGACAAAAGTGTTATGAAAAGTCTGTTTTCTTTTAAAATAAGCGAAAACGTTTGAATTCAGTTAAATTCACCTGAAATCCCCCAAAATAACACTGAAATAAAAATGGAAAAATATATAGCACTCTAGAACTATTCACAGGAAATTATAGGTGAATGGAATGCAAAATAGTGGCAAAACAATAACAACAAACGCAAAATCTTATATATGTACTTAAGTAGCACGTAACATACAAAGCCATTTAGAACTATAAAATTTCAGTTTAGTAAGCCGAGTTTTTTCATTCTCTCCGTAGCCAGATTATACGACTATGTAGTTTACTATTGCTTATTTCACTAATATCCATACATATCAATTCTTAGTCACTATATATTAATAAAAACAGCAATGGTGCAAAACTAATGTACATCATAATAACATAAAAGCTGAAACAAAAATGTTGCCCTGAAAAAGTTATACATTTTCTACATTTTAAAGCAATGCATAACACTACATACATAACATACATAACCACATACTGAAAATAACCATCACAAATATAGTGAAACATAAAGTAAATATAGCGACCATAAACAACTTGCATTTACACGTAAACCTAATATTTTCAGCGTTTCGTTGTCGTTTTGACGGTAAGAAAAAGACTGAAATATTGCCCCAGATTGTTGTACAATGCTTCAAGAATGACTAAAAAACTAAAAAACCGCTAAAAATATCCAGACTGTGCAAAAATTTCCAATTTTGGAAACAAAATGCATTTGAGACATTATTTAAGACTTATGTACTTGTATGGTTGGAAACATAATAATCAATATAAACTAGCCAAATCTAACTAAACAATTAAAACACGGAGAAGCAAATGGCAGAGGATAACACAGCAGTACTAAAACTATGGAAGAAAATAGGAATGAAGTAAAAAAACGCAGAAATATAAGCGATAATAAAATATGTGAACTATAGTGAACCAATTTGCTTGCTTGAATCTTAAATAATTGTGCAACACATCTTGATTATGTTTTTTAAATTGGCCACAAATTTTATGATTAGTACTACTAGTTTAGTAAAAATTAAAAACTATACATGTATATGTATTCTAAACGACAATTTTTGCTTTGTGTTAACTTATATTTGACGTATTAGACAAAAATAAGGAGAAAATACAAAATAAGACGTTGAATACAAACTGGGGAAATTAGAACTATGAAATAGCACTAGCAGGAGTAGTTCATTTGGAAAAATAAAAAATGTAAACCACAGTTAACGAATTGCATTTATGACAGAATTTTCGAAAAGTTTACATAATTTGATCAGATACGCAAAAGGTGTACAAGATTTTTGGCTTCACTCGATTTTCTTGTGAGATGAGATTTGCTTTATTATAGTTTGTTAATATCTTTACATAGTTGAGTTATTCATGCCTTCATTAAACCTCAGGGTGGTTGAACGACAACTTTTGCCGCGTTCATTTTTATGTTGTGAGCATATTATTCCCATATAAAGTCAGCAAGTAAAAGTAAAATAACTACAGTCGGGTTAGACCAGTGTTGGAATATATCTTACGTAACCGTACAAGGGTAGTTTTTGTCACAAATTTTAATGTTACTAAAATGTTTCTAATAAAATCAAGTATAAACATCAGCGTGCTTTCAGACGTTTCTGTTTCCGTCTAGTTCCGACTGAAATATTCAAGTATGACACAAAAACCAGCACATTCATTTGTTCACAAGGAATTCACAGAAACTATAACGCTTCATAAAAAACACCAAATGATAAATTGCAAACTGACAGTGATTAACACGACTTTGTACACAAATTCAGAATCAGTGCAGATCTGATACAAAAGCATACAGTTCCAGTAAATGTGCTTCAACTTTAACTAAATAATAATAAAAACTAATAAAAATAAAAAGTAATGAAACCAAGCTGACAATTCAGCAACATTGCATTTTAGTTAACCATGTAGAAGGTATACGTAGTTTTACACTTTTTAACTCTTTATTCTGCCCATTGTTAACCTCTTAAGCCCGGTTCATACTTGTCCTTAAGGACACAGGGACAGGGACAAGGACAATTTTCAGTCAGCTGCGCTGAACAATTGACAACAGCGTCTCGGCTAATTTTTTGCATACGATCTGCAAGTGACCCCAGCAGTAATCATACGAAAAGTTGGCTTATTCGGCCAGGCAGTTTTATTGGAATCGCTTAAGGACAAAACGATAAGGACAAGGACGAGTATGAACTGGGCTTTAATATAAGACTTGATTTCCGAAAAGCAACAGGAGCAAACAAATAAGCACTGAACAGCATATGACACGCAAATTAGTCAGAATTAGACATGGGGTGCTCGGAATGAACAGAATTGTCACCGGGTTCGTTTCCCTGCGGGACTTGTAACTCAGGCTCAGATTTAGAGTTCTGATAATTTGACTTTTCGGCTAGTACTGGGCGCTCGTTCGAAACGGTTGATTCAAATAGCTCTTTCTGCAACTGCTGACGCGCATACTCGGCTTTTTTCCAACGTTTCCTCAAAACAGCTAAAAAAAGAACAACGTTAATATATATGTGTGTAAGGTCACAAGAATTACTTTCTACCCTCGAACATAGTGTCATACTTTATGGTTTTTATGCTAACAGTACACCGAATTAGTTATTTTAATTTCTTGAACATAAATAATAAAACACAGTTGTCCTATCTAAATGTTACATAAACACTGTTTAGCAAATTCATAAACTTTTTACCCAATACTTGTTTGCATAAGTTACAAAATATTACACGTATTGGTTTGTGCTGTCGTGTTTTGTGGCGGATTTTCATATGTAGCTTGGCTACGTTTTTTTTAAAATTCCAAGTCAATGAGAAAAAATTAGAAAGTCAAAACCTGGGTTTCTGAATAAATACTGAATTAGTTGCGCTCCTCGCTTATTTCTGCCTTCTTCTTTCACATTTGTCTGCACTTATTGCTTATTTCAGTCTAGCGGGAGCCGCGCCTTATTTAATCTTTAACAAACACATTTAGTTCCAGGTAGTTCCAATATGTCGAATTCTTACCTTGTGCCCTGCGGGCTTCTTTCAGGGCATCTTCCATCTGTTGTCTGTCTGTTCGCTCTTTGTGCAGTTTTTTGGTCAGTTCCCCTAAAATTGTCAGCCAAAATGTAGAAAACAGAATTAAACACAAAAAACGGGTTTCAGAATGATAGATTTCACTGAGTTGTAGGTTTATTAAATATTTGTTGACTAGGATAAATGCAAAAATACAACTCAATATTCTAGCACAAAACTTGTGATTGGTCTTCAATCGATTTGTTAAATGATTTGTATAAATTTCATTTTAAGTTGACCCATTAACTCAGCACCAGTTTTAAGTTACATTTATCTGCCTGCAAGCACTCGAGTTGTTGTCGTGACGTGAGAGCGGCAAAGTCCAAAACCCCACGAACATTCAAGAGTAAATATTCCACAGAGCCGAACTGAGCTTGGTCTTCTTCTGTCACTGTGGCCACTGAAAAAACATTGTAAACTATTTTATCTTCCTAGATTTTATTCTAGAACTCTGTAAATGTGCCAGTAGAAGCTGGATGGGATTTCAAATAAGTTCCACAGAGTTGAAAGTTGAAGTTGAAGAATAGATGTTAGATGTGGTGTGTGTTAGTAGTGAGCTCCCTCGAAAAGCTGTTGTGCATTGCGCCGCTTATTATTAGGAAAATGCGGGTACATTTTCATAGTTTATATCCCATTCAAACCATTGGCTACAAAGAGGTCAACCGTTATACTTTCATAGTTTGCATTCCATTTAAGCTCATCTGCAACCAAGACCCTCACTTTTTTTATCCTCAATCCCTTGAATAAAAACAACCCACATCTTCCTCTTTTTGAGTCATTGAAGAAGGCGGCATTGGTGGTCGGATGGTGGTTCTCAGCTCTGTTCTCAGCTCTCGGTCCGTCCGTCTCCGAGGTATCATCTGGAGTCTCCTCTCCGTCGCTGTAACACTCCTCCTCGACGGCCCCTGAGCTTACGTTCATGAGAGATTGACTGATGGCAGCTGTGATTGCTGCGCTTGCCGCGGCGGGGACTACGCCAGGGGGGGCTGGGTTGACGCCTGGGCAGAGCTGCTCGGCGCCGCCCGTCACGCCCCCGCCACCCCCGCTGGTCATGCTTAGATTCATGGCACCTTCTGGACCTAAAACAAAAGTTTGGTTGTCAGGTTGCATCGTGGACCTGAGTTACTAAAAATAAATATATATAGTGTACAAGAACCAACAAAGCAACACAAAATACAAGTTGAGTTAAGCCTACTATTTATTGGCCTGCTTGTTAACTAATTAATAGAAACAATGCGTGTAGTAGTCGTTATTTTCGTTACTGCTTAACATTATTATTATTTGTCAACATATTACCTAACAGCATACATAGACTGTTATGCAACAAAGACAAAGTGGTTTTATTTTTTGCGCAAGATTGAAAAAAACAACAGCAGCAAATGTTTGCGGCTACACCATTTAGAACCCACTAGATGTGGACAAATTGTCTCCGGATTCCATGGATTTTCCCACGCTGTGCCCCTCTTTGTCGCGTTCGTCGGCACCGACAACATCATTTTCCCTGAAACAAAAATGACAAAGGCTAAAATTGTTGAAGCCATGTGACTAGGTACATCACGACTACAAAGCTGAAACGCATACTGAAGCAGTTCAGAGAAGTTGAGCAGCAAAATCGAAATCTATATTTGTTGCATGTAATGTGTCTGTCTAATTGTTGTCTTGTCCAATACATATCATGTCCAATTGTCAGCAACTAGCAGTATGTGTGGGGTCTTCTACTGCAAATAAAATCGGTTGAACCGGCTTGAAAACTTGTTAGATTCTCTTCTGTCTAGCTATAGAATGTTGTTTGGGTTATCAAAATTTTTTAATAAGTACGTAAATGGCTGTTAAATATAATTTTGTATCCAAGTTAGATTGTTTTTACGAATAATAAAATTTATTATTTCAAGTTAGAAGTTAATAGTATCCACAAATTTAATGTCAAAGTTGCACATCTGTCGTGAGACAAAAATTCGCGCTTCTTTCAAGTTTTTCAATCCAGAAATCAAACAGAAAACAAGTCGAAGAGTAAACGCTAAAAAATCGAGTACAATTATTTTGAAGGAAAATAGAGGGGGGATTTAAAAAATGAAGTCCACAAAGGAGCATGGGGGGAATAACCTTGGCTGGTTCTTGTGTTTGCAAAATACTAAAACACGAATATATGTAAAATGTGTCGAGAAAAAACTGCCAACAGGCCCCCTTTGTTCTTAACTGTAATGCAAAGCATAAGACTGTAAATATATGGTATTGCATTACAATAGTGACAGTAATGTTCAACTATCATTACTGAATTAATTCTGACGTTGCGAAACCTTAAAAGTTTTGTTGTTTAATTATTTAGGCGCGATTTCATCATAAAACTGTTTGAAAACTAAAACTCTTATTTTTAAATGAGACGGTTTTGTAAAAAGTAGTTGTATAGCAATTTTACAGTTTTAATGCATTTAAAACAAAGGCTAATACCGGATTTCCCGAGACAACTTTTGACAGTAACGAATTGTTCCTATCCATTCTAGAGGAATCTAATTGTTCAAGTCATAATAACTAATATTTTACATGTGTATGTACGTGGCTACAATTATAACTAATTAATGCGCTAAAAAGTTTTAGTCTGCGCAAAATAAAAACATATCATCTCCAAGAATAAATTGCTTAATGTCTATTCAGTAATAGTCGTATTTACCTATGGCCGAATGGTTTAAAAAAGACAAGTAAGAAGCACTTAAGTCCAATTCACAAATGTGCAACTGAAAACACATTCTAGGAGGGGAGAGGCGTCAGGTTTGGGGGAGCAACCCCCCCCCCCCCGAAACGCACCCCATGTATGGTCCAATCCGTTCCTATGTGCACAACATTCCACAGCAAGACAGAATGAATATAATTTAACATGCAGAAATTAATTTGAATCTACAACATTTTTGGATAGACCATTATAGTATACCTATCGCAATGCACAACAACAGTACATGAATTAGCATGTCTATAAGCGATCGCGAATATGACAATGACTGCGTAAACGCACACCTTTGCAGATCAAAAGTGAAGATCAGCGAATTGTGATAAACTTACATAGATATAATGTTGCGTCCCAATTAAGCTTAAATGTTCTCGTTCAGTTTTGTAAAAAGTGTTTTTATGTTGAGGTTAGTAAATTTAGGATGGCCAAGTGAGCGAAAAACCCCTCGAAAAACACTTCTACAAAAAGTGCCTTACTAAACTTGCGATGGCACTAAATGTGGTTCGGTCAAAGTCTCCGGGACTTTACTTAGTTTGGCATGCTTGAAATATTTTTCTGTGGAATAAATATAGAATTTTTTACAGTCAACGAAATTTCAGTGACTTCACAATTGGTGTTGCAATGCTTTACATATGATATCAAGAGTACATAATAGTGTCTCACTCTATATAGAAGACACTACTCTGGATGATAAGCAACACAATAGCAACTGACCCATGCTGAGCCAACTGTGCATTGACATCTTGCACTAGGCAGCTCTTGAACCATTGGGACATGAATGGGGATTGAAAGAGAGGGGGGTAGGCGGCGAACATTTGGGACAGCTGGGATGGGGCGAACATTGCAGCGCCCAGGGACGTCGCACCTCCGCCATTGCTGGCACCGTTCACGTGACCAAGCTTATCTGCAACTGCAAAAACAATTGCAATATATTGCAGAAATAGCACTACATTCACATTTTATTGTACCAACCTGCAACACTGCACACTTGTCGCCGAGCCTATCCTACAATAAGGACACCTGTGTTGTTGCAACGTTCAAGTACAAGCGCAAGAACGACATAGGTAATGTAATTTTCGACTGTGAACGGTAAGGTTTGCAAAATGAAAATGGAAACTATGTCAGTACTGAATACTGATTGTATCTGACTACCTCTTTGTTTCTATCCTGTATGCTGCTTTCGTTTGCGTGACATACGTGCGTAACGTACGTTCTGTAAGCTAACGTAAACGCTACATTTTCCTTTCGCACATAACATACTTTCTGAAGCATAACGTAGCATGATATGTACAATAAGTCCATACATTTATACCTTTTCAATATATCCTGCCGCACATAATTTCTATCAAAATTACTTGGGAATACTCTAACTAAACTAATTCCGAGAATGATAGAAGATTAAACTTTGCATCATTATAATCAAAGAACGCATGACTTATGCGCGCACTCTTTGATTATAATAAGCTTGTTTGCGATCACGCAACTGAAACGAAGAGAAAATATAATTATTAAAGTCATGTTAATAATAATAATTCCGACTACGTATAGCCATATTTACGACTTTCAAGGCTTCTATCCATTCTCTTCATTAATTCAAATCACAGATTAAAATGATAATATTCTATCTTATATTACTTTCTATTTTTCATTACAAAAGTAGGCTCCAGCTTATTACGCAAGCCAGACAAAACAATAAAAAATAAGAGATGGAAAATCTGTAGAGGGAATATCTCGCTATGAAATAAATTACCAAAAATAGCTTCTCTCTACAGTAAGAACCAAAAATTACAATTACGTATGTCGCACGTATTTTTGTATTTTTGTATTGAGCTAGTAAACATAAATTTTTTATTCCGATTTGCTGATGTTCAACAACATGATTACTGTAGCTATCAACAGCCCTTAAGACGTATTGCATCTTTAGAATTCATTAAAAGCATTGAAGAAGGAAAATGCGTTTCCGCCAGTATTAACACACCTTAATATGTGACACTTCCTATTGTTTGTCTCATGATGTATTCGTATTATGATTTTATAGATTATGCACATTTACTAATGCCTTTAAAGCATTAATTAATTATAATTAGCGAGAGTTAACTACTTAATAATAAATGCCTACAGACGTATTAGTTAGGTGTTTTAAAAGATGGTGAGTTAATTAGACTGTTAAACAATTTTTAGAGCTATTAAGTAGCAGCTATAAAATTAGACCATAAACAGAAGTTCTGGAGAATTTGCGACGAATATTAAGTAAGCATAATGTGGATACATATAAAGAAAGAGATAGAACAAATTCTCTCAATTCCACTATAAGCTGTAGACATAAACAATAAAAAATATAAATGCTTCTCAGTTCTCACTGCGAGATTTTTTAATCATGACTTATCAACAATGCAAACACCACCATATGCCTTAGATCCGGCTTCATATAGTAATCAAAATACACTGTTGGCACTGGCAACAAGAAATATGATTTTCATGTATATGCCCAAGTCCTGTATCCGGGACTTTTCTAAGAATCCGGCGCCATTATTTCTGAACAGCGCCGTATAATGGCATAATGGCTCTGCGGAAATGAAGCAGCTCTTGGAACTGGTTTGTTCCCACAGGGCACCTATACCATTTCTGGCACTCTTTTAGAAAAAAGGTGCCAGTTTTTTAGTAAAGTGCCTTTGTGGTTCTTTCTGGTAGACGCACAAACCGTGTCCTGACCTGCAGACAAAGTGTCATGGGATCTGGGTTTCTTGAGGGCCGGCACGGAGTGACCCAGAGGGAGGCCGGAGGTGGGACTGCCGTAGGGCACGGGACTGCGCTTTGGGGGACGACCGGGTCTGGAACTAAAAAGAATACTGTTAATACAATTGATGATCAACAGACGGAGGCGAACTGTAGAAGATTTGCAGTAATCTGACAAGAAAAAGCTGCACCACTTTCTTATTTTAGTGACTTCTGCGGCTGCATACCGTACTCTTGATAGTCGAAATCTATGCTATTCGTAACAAAATCACGTGTTTCTTTTTGTCTCAGGGTCCAGTATTTTTGGTCAGTCTTTAGTTGGAATGTAAATCTTAGATTGTACATAGCACAGGCAATGCATTAGCTGAGCAGACTTAAGCTTAACTAACAGAGTAATAATAGAAATAGTGAATAGAAATTAAATCGATTCGAGTAATCGATTAATCGAGTCGATTAATCTGATTACCTAAACTGAGTTGGTTAAATTGAAACAGACTTGAGTGGTTTTAACGCACTACATAGCACTTTTAAAATTTGCTTGGTGCTACATATGTATGTCTAAAGCTCAAGTTGATTTATGACTCGTTTACGTTTGAAGACAGCCACGACATTGCTAATCATCCGAAAGAGTATGGAAAATATAAGTCTTCATTAAACTTGATTTTAAATTTCAACCAAGTTTTTAAAATTTAGTGGTTACAATTCTAAGGTTAGGCGTTATCGCGCCAGCCCTGATAATTACGTAAGGAATCAAAAAATTACCCTATGGCCAATTTATTTCAGTAGAATTTTACTACGATTGTTTGACATTGCAATCAACCTACGGTACTGTCACGTGAAGGTTCCAGTTTGGTATCTAGACCATTACCACTACCGTAAGATCGGTACAGTCATTATTCTGCCACATAATTACTTTATATTAGTGAGTAATTCAATACCTACAATTGTTAACACATCAACAACTTTTTGCTGCAGGCTGAATTGAAATGGTTTTTTAGGGACAAAACTAACTTTTTCTCAAAACAGTAATTGTAAAAAATACACGCCAAATGACAAAAAATTTCCAAAATGAAATTACCATAATATACAGGAAAAGATGTCAAAGTACAGTTAGATGGGTGTTGGGCAAAAACTTCCAAATAGCATTTTTCTCAAGAAATAATTCAGGCGGAAAATTGAATTTTTTAAACACGATACTACAACTGTTAACGGTAAATTTTGTTATACAATCCCAAGGGTGACCGTACTGTACAGTTCTTCCTATCTGTTACTAGGTCAAAACGTTTTAATTGAACAAATAAAGTATTATTTCGAAATAAACAAAACAATTGCAGCAGTGACTCCCCCGAGAACTTTCCATTGAAGTTTGGTGGAAAAACAGCCTCAAATGATTATTCTGAAAAATGCGTCTCAAACACATAACATTTTTAAATGTAGCGGAAACTGTAAGACGAGCAACAAAGCAAAAAATTTCAAAAAATACGCCTTTGTGCAATTTCGAGGGATGCAAATAATAACAGGTTCTGGAAAAATAACTGAAAAAAAGTTGTACAAAAGTAAAAAATCAAATGAAAATAGGAGTCAAGTTCATGTTTTCAACAACTTTGATGAAACTATACTAGAAAATTTGTAGTTATGGCACAATTTTAAACTTTCCATTTTATGTAGTATCGTTTTTAACAAATTGCTAAAATCCTGCATGTAGTAGTTTCTTAAAAAGATATACCACATAAAATAAAAAGTTTATGGGATTTCGGAAAATGGTTCTTTTTTAGTCCACTAGTTAACGAAGTGATTGAAATTTTGAAAAGTTGAAATGGTAGCATTTTTTTACTACAGTATGACCGAAATACTTGAACAAAAACTGCCTTAAAAGGCAATATCCCATGCAAAATGTGTTGCGAAAACTCAGTTTTTCAATAACCTAAAAAATATTTCAAAACACATAATAGAAATACTATGTAGCTAATATCGAGGTACTAGTAACAAGTAGGTACAACGTGGAGCAAAAGATTTTTCTTTCTTTCTATTTCTTAAAAATCATTTTTATTATTAACCTAAGTTTCATTCGTCGTAATATTCTACATTTAGAACTCAGAACTCTATTGTTCAGATTATGCATTATGCCTCATAATACAAAACATAATTTTGATTTTACTGTAACAATGTATGTGGAAAAATTGATGGAAAAAAACTGGTGTACTCGCCTGTGAAAGTTGTCAATTTGTCGCGAACCAAATGTTTACTAGACTAATATACTAATCCACTGTATTCTTGACATCTAGATTTTTGGGTGGATTTGATTTGACTAGAGAGTATTATAAACAAGCACTTTCATTGATGCGCTTGTAAATTTTTATACACGAAGACCGTAAGTATTATTTTACCGTTTCGGTAAAATTCAGCGCGTACACCAAACTATCAGGAACTGGTTCACTGATGTTGCAACAACTGAGTTATCCATATACTTCTTTTTTTACCCGCTGCGTACTTTATGCTTTAAACTGTATAATACTTTTCTGCAACGCAGTAACGGCAAAACTTTTGCTTAACTATATAATTTGGAAATTTTTTCATCACAAGAGCAGTAATCTATGAATGGCTGATTAACTTATTGAATTCCGACAGATACAACGGATCTTGTAGTTTTAACCTTCAATTAAATGGTAGACGCACAATAATTGCCGTGTTATTACAGTATGAGCTACATATTATGCCTGAGCGATGGCGCAAAATGTCAACAAACTCAACTTTGTGTGTGTAAGCTCGAAATCAGTGTGTCCTACACCCGTAATCGGCTGATTATGTTTTGTCCAGTATTTCATTCTGTATCGAATAATACTTTTGCGATGTCTAGACGACGCACGTATAGGTCGAGTAATGAGCATAAAAACCAGGTGTTTGCATGCAATTTTTGTTTCAATGGATTGACTGAAATTGTATGCTCGGCCGCTGTGGCGGCCGCGCCAAAAAAATTATGAGAAAAGTAAATTCAGTAACTCACAACCGATTGCTCGCATCTTTGCGTATGTTTTATGCATTAGGTTACGACCACACTGGACAGCTAAGCGGACCCTTGTGTGAAGTAAGATAAACCCGTTGGAGCACTCGAAAGGATTAAAACAGCTCAACGTCATCCCAGGATCTCAAAGTGTAGAGCGCTGGACTGCAGATCCCGAGATAGGTGGTTCGAATCCCTCCTGCTTCATTCTAATGCTGATGCTGTTTTTATCAATAAAAATCCCCTTCTCTTTCCTGACATGTGTGGCTTCCATTTTGGCAACACAATTATTTGCCTCCGCTAACCCTGAGTTAGTGCAGTCTTCATAGAGAGTGTCGAAATCTCGACACGAGATCAGTTTGCAGCGGTTCACACCAGGATTGATAGCTCCCTGGCTTCGTAACGCGCGAACCTTAAACAATAAAAGTCATAAATGAAATAATAACTACGCAAAATAAATTTGGTATAAACAAACATTGGTGGGGACCAGTTAAACTTAAGGGCCGAGAAAACTTGAGGTAAAAGAAAATTATGAAGGGAGAAGGCCGCAAAAACTGGCAGGCCACCGAAAAGTGGTACAACTCATGAACTGATCGAAAATATTATTGCTCATTAAGCCAATAATAACATTACTCAGACAGCTTAGAATTTCGCAAAAAAACAGAATTCAGTGCCAAAAATTATATACCTATGTAACTATAGAAAAATTGTGTTGCAAGTCACCAATTTCAAATTGCTTGGAAATCAGTTTAATGACTATTTTCACAATAGTACAACCGGAATGTTTGATATTTGTTACTATTTCACTAGTAGCTAAATTATTACTATATATGTAGTAATAATCACTCACTATGATCAGGCGTCAGCAAATATTACCCATAATAATCATAATCATAATGCATATAAGGAGAATGGGTCCTCACAAAACGAGGACTCGAAAATCGAGCAAACGTGATAAGCTTTGAAACTACAAACAAGAGGGTATTATCGGAGGATCACGATTCACGAGAAAGGTTTATCAAAAAGTGGCCTTATAGCCTTCCGAACCCATTAGTCAGTCAAAGCTAATAACCGGTTAATGAAATTCACCAAAACTAAACTAACCTGTTCAACGTTACAAACTCTGGGTTCAATGTTGAGTCGTTTCAGTTTGGTATAGACTGTATGGAGTCCGCCGACGTACTGCTTCAGGAATTTAGTGTAAGCCTGAGGCAAGCAGATCATCGTATCGCCGTCAATGTCGAAACCAGCCACTTTGTCGCCTCGAAAGTCGACCAGTCGAACCTCAGCAGACTCTAGACCGCTCAGCTGGGACCAGGCCCCGCCATCCGAGAGCAGACCGTTTCCCAGATTCACCCCGCCGTCCTTCTGCAGCAGGGAATTGGGCAAGGTCAGCCCAGACGCCCCCGGACCCCCCAGGGTCGCACCCCCAGGCCCCCGGGGCAGAAAATTGGCCGCTCCTGACACCCTCAGACCGTTCAGCTGGCCGTTGGCAAATAGTGCCGAAGCATTCATAGTCATTTTTTGCTGGGTGATGATTTCGGAGAGTTGTGAAAAATTCAAGGACGAACGAATTTTTGGCTTCTGTTGTAATTCATACGAGGACGGTTAGTGTGTTAAATTCTGCAAAAAAATTATTGCAGTTGCAGTGCAAACAATAATAACTACCTTATGCAGAATCGATTGCAATTAAATTTTGCTCAGGGTGATGGTAAAAAAGTTAACACTACTGTCACCCCCAGATTTCACTATGGTAATAAATTTTAGACCAATAATTATAACCATTGGATGTGAAATTTGATTTCGTGGTAACAAAAGTTTTTGCTAGAAACATTTCGAAAAGGTAAAACATTTATAACAAAAAATTACCTAAAATTAAAAACAATTCGAGTGTGAATTTTTAAATTCACAATTATACTAGCTGTGTTCCTATCAAAAAGCAGTTTTAAACGCAAAATTGTTATCTAGATTGCACAAGAAATTACACCAACCAACTTTACCTATTGTTTTAAACAAATCAAACAGAGTTTTGTATTTTTGTTAACACTGATAGTAGTCAGGCACCGAAATTATGGGTAAACTAAGAAGCGGGTTTTTACGAACGAAATCGTAAAAACAATTCTCACTAACTTAACAGGTATAATATCAATAACTGACTTTACATTTATACAAACGAAATAACTAGTTTTTCCAAATTTACAAAATATTTAAACTACATTTAGTTAATTAATTTCATTTTATTTTACACGACGGCTATGTTATAACTGCACACGACAATTTTGCTCACTACACTATTGCCACTGCAATTATTGCAACCTTTTAAATTTATTCCCTAATGCGTTTGCATTATTTATTAAATGGAGTACATTTTTAACCTAACCTGATAGATAACACATTTTACAGAAATTCAGGCTGCCAGCTTGATAAAAGGCATTTTATTTTAAAGTTGCAATAATTTACTAATTTTTTACTTTGTTCATAAAGACAATGTGTATTTTTGAATGTGAAAACTAAGTATATAACATAGTTGGTAATATTGACTAAACTGGATAGTCTAGAATTCTGGATAAATCAAAAAGTAGACGACCCCAAAAAATTTATCAACGATGCTCGAACTAAATTACAACATATTTTTTATTCTGAATTATCAGATGAGTTTCAACAATTACCCAGTTTGGACTTATACGTTAAATTTAAACATAGCTGTAAAATGGAACATTACCTTAACTGTATTGAAAACAAACGTCATTTGCATGCTTTAATTAAGTTGCGGCTCCGCTCACATGACCTAGAAATTGAAAGGGGTAGATGGGACAGAAGGATTACACACAGATTACCTAGAAATGAACGAGTTTGTAAGTTATGTACATCGGGAACAGTGGAATCCGAACCACACTTTCTTTTAGAATGCAGCTTCTTAACTGACCTTCGGGATCTATACATTTCCCCACTGCTGACTAGTTGTGACAGTTCTGACTCAACGGACCAACTAGTCGTTCTTTTTTCTTCTTTTGATTCCGTAGTTTTAAACCAACTCGCAAAGTTTGTGCACCTAGCTTTTAAAAAACGTACAAATAAATATCTGTCTTTTGGACTAAATTCTTGACATAAAGATCCATTGAAACTAATATTTTATTTTATTTTTTTTAGTGCAAACTATCACGCAATATTTATAATTTAATGTGTTTGTTCGTTTTGTTTTGTTTTTTTCTGTACCTGGTGGCATTGTAGCATAGTATGTCCGAAAAGGATTTTATGCTGGCAGTAATTTGTTTTTGTTTTGGCTCTTAAATAAATCAATCAATCAATCAATCAATCATAGGTAATTAAAATATTAAACTTGGCAAAAGACGCCTAGTTCCCACTAAACAAAAAATAAGAAAAATTTAAAAAATGAGGATAAATAACAATAATAAAACAATAAATAAAAACAAAAGTCTGAATACAATGAACATAATGTTTTGAAATACGTCTCCACAGTCCACATGTATTTTTTCAAAGAAAAGTATATCTCAACAATATTATTTCTTATTACTGTACTTACTTCACAAGTTCAGAATTCTGTAATTAACTTATAATCTTTTAAAAAAATTAAGTTAGGAACAGTTTACCTTATCCAAAACTGAACTTAGCAGATCAAGCTGGCAGTAGGAAGTAATTAACGATCCAAAAAAGATCGTCGATCCTATTTTTCAAAATGAAAAAATCGCATCCTAAATAATATAAGTAACTTATTCTAGATACGATAATTATGATACATACATATAGTGACGACTGATGCTGAAGAAGATTTAGGAAGTATTATCAGAAAAGGGGAATGTGAAATCCATTTGAAAACCTTGCAGATATTACATACTTATTGCTAACTTCACCATAAATATGTATATAGTTTACTTTGACTCTTAAAATTTGAAACAACACATGCAGAGGTACAACTTTAGTGCCAAAGTTTCATACAGAGATGAAAACGGGTCGGGCACGAGTTTGATATTATCGACCCCTTTTCATCTCTGATCCCATATACATACTAACAGCCCAGCTGCTATGACAAAAGTAAAATTTTGAATAAGTTTTAGACATTTCAGTTGAAGACTTTAAACTAAAAAATATGAAATATTGTACCACAAACAAATTCCTCCAGGGATTTTCGGAAAACCAGGCTAATTTGTTATCATTCAGAAAACTAAAACCTACCGTAAGAAAAAACTCCAAAGTCTCCAAACAACAGTTACAGCTGAAACTGGTTTTTGTACCAGTTCACAAAGAAACTAAGTTTCTTTTGTAAAAACTTCGTTCACTGACTTTTTTAGACAACTGAAAACCTTTCCCCCAAAACTGTATGGCCAATTGAACTATAACTGTTATTCGTGTAAATGACAAACAGTTCACAAGCCGCTCAAAAAGTTGCAAATGCCGTGTTTTATGCCCATAAATCGTCATATATATTCCTACTTAGATGCTGACCAAATTCACTTCATTGTGAGACAGACAGTAAATGTAACGGTTACAAGAACAGATTAAGTTCCTAACTTGAGGCTCATTGTTAACAGACTTGAAGTATAAAAGTTTATATTAGTCCCTCAAAGAATAGTTAGGATAAAAGGTTTACACTTCAGAAGAGCCGAGCAGATTTAGTGTTTAAACTTAAAAAGTGCATAATCTAACCACCAGACTAATTTCATGAAGCTAAAACCTCTGCAGATATGTCCTGCAAAGCACGAAGAATTCGGGAAATTTGCAGAAAGAACTTGAAAAAACTAAGAACTTACAAAAATATAAAACCTGATTTCAGCTCATTTTGGTAGTTGCTAAAGGTTCTGAAGACAGCAACCCTAGCACAGAAGCAAATGACCTAATGACCACGTTACCATTCATCTTCTCCGCAGAAGTTTACTACATTAGCGGATTAGCCCCTTTGTAGTGGGGGCTTCACTTTACTTTATTAAATCACAAAAAACAAGATTTTTATATAATTTACATCAGGTGTGATAAAATTTACTGTTTATTTGCTAATAATGAGATATAAATATGCTACCATAATCACATTTAAGTTATGAAATCTAATCTGATAGTTTAAACGGTGGTTTTGCCATCAACTGTTAGAGTCGATTTGTTCGGACCGGCAGAATTAAAATCATCTAAGTGATTACACTAGCCTCAGGGCTCGGTCAAAACTTGACAGGTCAACGCAAAAGAACAATTAGTTACCTCTGAAGGTCATAACCGTCAGGTGTGTACGTACTTTACTGGTGCAATTTGACATTTGTGTTGAATTCTCAAAAAGCGATTCTAAATTCCTTGAATCTTACGCAGCAAAACTAATTCTGAGAGCCGTTCACCTTGAAGTAAACTAAATCTTATCGCCAAACCTCAGACCTCAAACCATGCAGTGAGCACAACAGTCAGACTGTAGCCAAAATGGGATGCGGATCTCGAAAAACTTTTTGAGGCATCAAGTGCCAAAGGGTTGGGAATTGAAATTGAATTTGGGCCCATTTAATAGTCCCAAACCAAACCAAATAATTTCAGACTAGGCTGCAATTTGGTGGGCATGAAAGCAGCAGGATAAATGGAATGTTAATAAATATAATTACAAACATTCAATCAACTCTCCCAACCAGGGAATCCTGACGATTAAATGCTGCCAATCGAACGACCTCAGATTAAATCTATTAACCTTTCAATTAAAACTAATGTCCCCGCAACACTAAACTCGTTCAATGGATGAAACAGTGAACCTTCGAAAGAAATGCATTCTGGTCAAAAGACAAAAGTAAAAAAGCAGACGGAAACTTCAGCCGTTTGCGAACAACTGACCACAATAGTGCTGAAGTTTAATACCAAGGCTGGCATTTAGAAAAGTTTCTCAACTTTAACCGCAGACTTGTAGTTGAGTGGTTTGTTATCCTACTAACTTACAAGAGTTGAAATTAAAAGGGTTTTGCAAAAGGGGAACTGGAAAGATTCTTCACATAATCTATTGACATATACCTCAACAACTACTACAAAAATTATTTGTGAAAAACATTTTTGCTAAAAAATCTGTAACATTTATCTGTTTTAATCTGTTTGGGGGAGTGGAGTATATACTCCTTTCCGATATTTGCTAGACTAGTACAGATAAAAGCTACAGGATTTCGCATCGCTATTTTGAACAAAAGAGAAATTTTTGATAGAACACAGCAGAATAAAGTAAATACTAGAAATTAAGACATTATGACACAATGAATGATACATCAAACATAAATCTCAGTACTTCACATTTTTTCATATCAACCATGAAATAAGCTGCTGCTAATTGCTGTTGTGACAACTAAAAAATCGACGATGTCAAGCTGGTAAACCATGTTTTAAAAATATACTTAAAAAAGTGCAAAATAATGCCTTTGATCTGTATATCTGACTATAGCTGCTTCATGATAGCTAGTTTTGGATACTAAAATTTTTTGTACTCCTCCTTCAGCATGCATATACCTTAATTCTCTGTTTACAGGCTCCTGTTTTACCCCCATTTGCACTTAGAGCAAAGGGCACCTTATAATAAAGTCGCACACCATTTTTGTGTCTTAGTTTTGTAAAAAGATAATGTAAAATACAAAAAATTAAGTGGTATGACATCATAAATAAACAAATTCATAAACAATAACTATAGAATAGGAATTTAAAAAACAAAGCAAAAAGTACACAAAAAAGAAAAAAGCATGACACATTAAATAAAAATCTATACATTAGAAATCTTACAAAATCCCAACTCAGCATGGAAACAAACACGCTCAGACAACGAGAAAGCAATGTAAATAGTAATAAAACAGTCAAATGGCAAATAATGAATTTAGAGTACCAAGGCGGTATTTTTGAATAATGTAAATAAATAGTCACATATAGCAATTTTCAAAAGGGTCTGTCTTTCTGTGACTAGCTTTATCTATTTACAAAAACATTGACGGTAAACTCAGCGTTACTACTGAAATGAATTTTCCCATGGAGTATCCTGCCAAACCTACTAAATTAAAACGCTAGGAAACTACGCATCTAAAATAGAATTTATAAATAAGTGGATTATATGCACAAAATCATACCGCATTAATATAGGTAAAAATTATAAATACTAAATTCAGTATAACCATTTTCTTAGAATATAAGTCCAGCTTTACTTTTGATATGACTCTCAATTCCATACACGTATACAATTCCAAATTTACACGATTTGCCTAATTATATTAATTTATAGCTAATTAGGCTATTTTGAATTGTTGAATACCTTGCATTGTAAATTCTTAACAGCTTTTTGCGTTGTTTTTTGTCTACAGAAGACCCTATGAAAACTGGTTCATCAGAGGGGGTTAAAGTCGTTCCAGTTCCTACGTTGTTTACGATGCTTGTCGCTCAGAAACTTAACCGCTGCCTCAACTTACAGAATATTCAAGTGTTGTAGGTACATAAGAGGATGCCCCAAAAAAAAGAGGCGTCGGGAATCGAACATGGGCCGCTCCCGTCGACGTCGAAACTACTACATAGCCACTACACCACAGCCCCCAAACCTCGTAGGCCCTATTTCTCATTTACGACAGCTCCAATCTTGCAATGTAATTCCAAAGACAACCAATCAGTCTCTTTGTTACTGAGGAATAAGGCTTCGGATTAGCCAACAGTTCAAGTATCACACTTCTATACGTTTGTCATATTAAGCACAAAAACATCACATAAAGTCAAATGTTATGTAAATCTAATGCTCAGAAAAGCAGCTAATAAAGTAGTGAAAAGACAATAGTAGCTCTGAGTTGACTTCTGACACCTTTGTAACTCTAATGGAACGAGTCGGCTAAGTAGTCTGGTCTGTTTGAAACAAGGCCTCGGGGCTTCACAAATAGCGAGTCCTGCGCGTACTTACATTCCTTCCTATTATTCTACTTTACCATAACTTATAGTTCAATAATTATAGATGTTAAAAGGTTAGGTATTTATGACTGTTAGGTATGTTATAAAGACAAATACTGCTTAAACTATACTATATTTAGAGCGTATGTAATAGCTTGTTAACGTGAGACATAGATACTACATATACATCTGTAAGGTACGTAATGGAACACATTACGGGAAGTGGGACCTGAAACTATGTGGGCCCAATTTCTAAGACGGATTAAACGAATTAGATTGTGACTTGCTTCGCCGATAACGCATGACATCGTTAATGAAAATAATCTTGATTTGCTACACCAATATCCATTAGGGTAGGGTGACTGCGAAATCGTGTCAACTGACCTCAGCATCATATATTTAGTTTGTTGAAACTTGGAAGTCCGCTATGGTAAAATAACTGATAAAACTTGCCATGATATTTATAAAACTACAACTTTAAATCGCAATTGTTCGATCTTTCAATACACACAGGCTGAATATATATATTTATTGGAATTTAACAAGTTTAGAAAATAGAAACCTTTTTCTCAACACAAATTCTATGTTTACAATTCGCCAACAAATTTTTCATTTTCTTTATTTCACTTTATGCTGTTTTGAAGTAATACAATAATCTGAGCAGTAAAAATCAGATGCCAGAAGAAAGTTTGCTATTCAAAGTATTACTAAACAGTATTTACAAGTAAGACTGAAAATGTAGAACTTTTAAAGAATTTTATAACTGGGAATCAGCAAAATAGAATTAAGCTTAAAGTAGTGCATTTGGAATCGGATATTGGATTAAAATCTGTGAATTGCTAATCTAGTTCATATAAAGTGATAATTAGCTAGAAATTAATAATTGGTCTTTTATTTACTGTATGCAAGAGTACATAATAGGGAAGAGTATGACACTCTTCCCTATCCTAGCTAATCGGCCCGGACGATGCTCCGGCCGAAATAGCGCTTTTACGCCTTGATTTCAGGGGGGGGTACCCCCCCCTCGAATCATGACATGTCTTGATTTCAGGGGGGGGACCCCCCCCTCAAAACCGGGAAGTGTCTTGATTTCAGGGGGGGGTACCCCCCCCTCGTTTCAGCAGACTGCCAGCTCGAAATCGGTGGTGTCTTGATTTCAGGGGGGGGTACCCCCCCCTGGTTTCAGCACACTGCCACGGTGATGTCTTGATTTCAGGGGGGGGGGTACCCCCCCCTCGTTTCAGCACGTTACCAGCTCACCATAGATTTCATGCTGGCAGTGTGCTGAAACCAGGGGGGGGTACCCCCCCCTGAAATCAAGACACCACCGATTTCGAGCTGGCAGTCTGCTGAAACGAGGGGGGGGTACCCCCCCCTGAAATCAAGACACTTCCCGGATTTGAGGGGGGGGTCCCCCCCCTGAAATCAAGACATGTCTTGATTCGAGGGGGGGGTACCCCCCCCCCTGAAATCAAGGCGTAAAAGCGCTATTTCGGCCGGAGCATCGTCCGGGCCGATTAGCTAGGATAGGGAAGAGTGTCATACTCTTCCCTATTATGTACTCTTGCTGTATGACTGTATTTTGACTACAACATCTATAGATGACATCGACAAGGCATTTAAGGTGGTAGTAACGATTTCGACGATATGACTTTGAAGCACGTTTCTAAGGATTTTCAAACTCACAGTAAAGACATAAAATTTTTTGTAACCTAAACAAAACTTGTGATGTGTTTTTTATTTTTTTGAAATTCCAAGTTTAAGGTTAACATAACAATAAGCCAACGTGGTAGCTAGTCTTAGCATGCACATTTTTAAATGAAATAATATTTGTGTATAAATTTATCTAGTTTCTTGAAATTATATTTACTTTACTATTGCTTTAGGTACTAGTCGCTTCCAAAAAGAGATTTCAATGAAATCTCACACAAGAGATCGTCGCAATCTTTACTACCACCTTAAAGGGAGCAGCAGCCAAGATAAGGTATCAGTCGAGGTTGTGTAGGTATACATGAATTTAGTAAAAACTAAACATTGAGTATGTAGAATATTTTGTAATCATCAATATGAAAGTCTCTGGAACACTTCTACCGGTTTGCAGACATTAGCACCGACTCTTGTGCAGAATACTGAGTTTGTCAAATTGCATATGCCTGGTTCCTACTGAACTGGATGGATGACAAGCTCTGGTGCACAACATGACTTTAGGATAACTCGGGAGGATACGAACCGGTGACTTTTCGATCGCACCTAAGTGAGCCACTATGCCAACTGAAGATACTGATACTGATAAACACTTCACCCTTGTGCACTATGCAGCGTGACTAACTCTAGGAGTAGCAAATTGTCAAACTGGCGTGATACAGTCTAGGTATGTTAACGATTACAGCAGACAAAACGTTTAGTAAATGCGTCATCAAACTAAAGCTACAATTTAAGCTTATGTATTTACTTAAAGTTATCAGAAAAATTGATTTAGAAAATCACTTATCACTCCTAATTTCTCTGAACACTGCTGTAGTTTCAGGTCATAAAGAACATATCCGACAAAAATCTAAATTTACCAGAAGCGTTTAAATGACTTGTTCCAAATAAGCATAGTGTTGTTTCTGTACTAAAATTGGTAGAATGAGTAATCTGATTGTCAGCATGCTTACATAATAAATACAAACAAAAACTTATCTTTTGGTTAAAAATACACTGTATTATGGTTACTAATATAGATTACTACGCTATACCGGTATAAGCTAGTTTGGTAGATTGAAACTGTCACAGTGAACTAGTCTGAATTTGGTGGCAAATTAGCAGCCAAGGTACTAGAAGATGCCAATTCCTCGTTTAGTTTCAAATAAATCACAATTGTAGCTTCTTTATTTACGACCTTACAATTGAAAGACCTGTAGAACTGAGCGACAGGCACCAGGTTATACTAGGTACGTACACTATTTGACGATTACTAAATTAAAATACCTATCTTTTTGCTAATTAATAGATCGTTTGCAGCTTTATGATCTTTTTAAGTCTAATTAGAAATTTTGCTCCCAATCTCGTATCGATTTATGTCACTCCTCGGATGGGGAAAAAGTAGCAAATACTTACACATACCCGATCACGTTGCCGTTTCAATGGTAACACATGAATCAAATTACGTGAGTCCTTATTCTTATTTGTTTAGTGGGAGCCGAGCCTTACTTATTGATCTCCAGACGACTGCATATTTAACCAACCAAATCTAATCCCCGCCCATAAACTTGTCTACAGTAGCATAAGGAATAGGTTGACTGGAAATTTTTCGAAATGATAATAACCAGGTATCTTTTCCTGAGCGACCCAGAAAAATAATAATACAGAATTGATCTGAGATATCGCAGTAAATTGCACGGTTTCATCCTGGTATAATCACTTAGTCGGGGTAATTTCAAATGTTAAATGGTCACATCCTAACAAAGCTAGAGTGTGTGATCAGGGAGAATTTATGAAATTTCTCATTCCCTCTCAGCCCAATAACACCCCCCAATCATTCCGAAAAATGGTCTATATTTAATGGTTGCGGTGGAAAAGAGCTCTGCTAGATTATAGCCAGTCTAAACGGTGCTCTGCTAAATACCGACCAACTACAGACACGGACACTAGTCTCAAATTATACACGGCGCCGCACAAAGATGTGTAGTTTAATGAAACTAAAGTCTGACAAACAAGCAGCAATTTTATGCAAAATTTATTGAGTTTTGATCCATGGTCACAGCATAATTGAAGTCATGACCAACAGTCAGTGCAACATATAATCAGTAGAATAGACATCAACTGGAAGAAGTCCCTTCAAAGGAAGTTTAACCTGTCGCTCACATTATTTCAACTTTTGCTAATGTTTTTCGGTATTTTTTTAAAACGTTTGTAAATGTTACGGCAATTTTAAGAATATACATAGTTTTAAATACTTATGTTGAAGAAGGATTTCCCTATTTTGTGAAAGAAAAAACAAAAAATGGTGTAGAGGATCGAGCCTGGGACTTTTGTGTGGACTTGGAGAATGCTTAACAACACTGCACCCAACAGAACCCCCAACTGTGTCAGCCCCAAATATTCTTTTCTCTAAGTCTATCTCATTCGACCCACACACGGTTTTCTGACGTGACTGACAGGGTTTGCCAACCTCAAGAACCTAAGGCACAAATTCCGACGAATCAACCCACCACAGGGCTTTAGCAAAAACAAATATCTGTTCGGTTAGTGCATGTCTGTGTAGCTATCAAATCAAAAAACATGTGATTTTATGACTAAAAGAATAAATTTCGGCCATCAAGAGTACAGAGAGAAGATGCTAAAATCACGCAATCTGTTTCAGTCAGTGTTCATTATTTTTTGTCAGACACTTTAGTATCCATGCTTGGGCGTATTTTCTTCCTCCATAGAAATTAATATTAATTTTTAGTGAAAATCAAAACAAACATGGAGTAAGGCAGGTATTCCAAAACTAATTATAATGACTAGGAACCATGCAAGTTTCCCAACTCACTAACAGACATTAATGAGTCAACCACAAGCACAATAGGTAAGGAGAAACCGAACCTTAAACAACACATAAGCTTAAAATTGCAGTTACATATTTGAAAACGGAGGCTCCGCTGTTCAAGCTAAAACGCTAAAACTGCAACAGAAATGAATACACGAAGCAAACTTTAGTTTGCTACCATTTCGACGGCAGCTGTACATAAACAGAAGCAAGTTGTTTTGCTGCGACATAACAGTTCATGGAACCAACTGTTGAACTTAATTGTAAAATTTAGCTTCAGAGTTATCAGAAAACGTTTACTATATCTAGAATACAGTACCGACCAAAATAACTTGCTGCAGACTCTGAAGTCCAAGCGTCAAAGCAGGCACTTGATTGTGGACATATTTTGAGTCTGGAATCAAGGGACTCCGACTCCGCTGTGACGCCTGAGCCTGTAAGAATTCGTCGGTACTGTAGATTGATTTCTTAGGTGTCCACTACAACATGTGTAATGTGAAATTAAAGAAATAAACTGAAGAGAAATATCAGAGTCTGTCATGCAAATCCTTGAAGCCAACTTAAATTGAAAAGTGGGATTGTTCTGTTTGTTTGACCAACACATGGCTTCAGAAATCAGAGTTACAATATATATTATTCTTACTTGAAATTGAAAAACACATTTTCTATTCCGCACTTTCTGCCGTACTAACCAATTCGATTGAACTTGTTATCTTCATAAATTTCGGCTCATAACCGTGTCATTAAAATTGAACTGACGGGCCATAAATGGTTAAACTACAACTACCTATTAGTTGGCATAAAAAAATAAGCATAATTCCAGCGTTTTGAAAAACATGCAATATCGTCCAAAAATAGGTGACCAATCAGTACCCAGGTTGCAGAAACGGCTGGATTCTAATAGAATTCAATACAAATAGCATTTAGTGTTAAAGCTATACCTCACTCTTCCGACTTGAATTAAATATATTTGGTACAAGCAAGAGTACATAATAGGAATATGTACTCTTGGTACAAGTAACCAACAGTATCCTCTGCTTATTCCTATCACCGGATTGGATTCAAGCTCGCATAGCGAGTATATTAGATCCGTAAAGACCGGATTAATCTGGACTAGGAATGACATTTTGAAGCATATTTTTTACAGGTCAATCACATGACTCAACACAACAATCAAGTGTAGCTCCGCTTTGTTTTCAGAACATGTGCAATCGCACTATAAAGAAAACCACGACAAAAAGTTGCTAAGGCCCGGTTCCTCTGGGCAGAAATAAATAACAACAACCAAGGAACAAGGTCTTCTCATAAATTACTGAAAAAAAAATTCGGAAACCAACAGAAATAAAAAAAGAAGACAGCAGAAATAAGCGTTTCTTACTAACTGATTCACTAGTTGAGATCATTTCCGGCTCTTCACGCCCACCCCATAATCCTTATGTTTAATTTTTTGTTCCTATTGCTTATTTCTACATATTTATGCCTGTGGAAACGGGTCTAATAGGTCATATCTGTATCAATACCAATAGCAAGAGTATTATGGCTCTTCTATACTCCTGCTAAGCATGGATTAGTGGGTCATAGAGCATACATAAGTATTTGCTGAACACTATATCAACATAACACGTATAAGCTAAGAATAGTAATAGCTGTCCGTCCTGTGATACTAAACAAGTAAATAAAGAATGGTTAACATTAGGCTATGCATACGTAAAGTACAATGAATTTTGGATAAGATTAGCTCTGTTTAGCTTCAAGACAATTCAGACAATATGTTGCACATCGAAATTTGTAAACTGCAATAATTTTTGATAAGGCGACTGTGGGCACGAGCGAAAACGAATAATAATAAAAGTGGTTTATCTGTGTACTGTGAAATGTGACGCTGTAAGTAAATATATGAAGACTGTATTCTATTGTATTGTATTGTAATGCTATGGTCGGAAATTACAGCACGACTTTGTTTTTGGGCACACATGGTACAGTCACAAAACTGCAAACCAGATAATAAAGCTGCACGGACAAAGTTTAACTATTTACATACTAATACAATGCTTTTGTCATATACCACGTATGTATGTATGTATGTGTGAATGTACGTATATATTACTGTATAATCCAAATACAACTATGGGATGGAGTCTGGCCAGCATATCATGTCTGACCTATTTCGGTTTCACTTTCCTGTATCATTAACTGAATAACACAATACCCCCTGACTGAAGCAAAGTAGGAAAACCAGGAACCCCCCTTTGTCATACAGACCCTTCACCCTTGTGATAAGATACATGCAATTAACACGCCTTCTCCCAACAACAATATCATAGCAATGTGAGTATGTGACCCCTCTTGCACTTACATACAGACTATTGCTTATGTTTCTACCCCCCCCCCCTGGCAAGATCAGGCTTCCCCTCCCGTTCCCTTCTCCGTATCGCTGTGGCTATAGCAGCTATGTATATTAGACGAACCTCGGGCAAAATTCAGCCAGCCAAGTCGCCAAATCGGTGTCTATTCAGTTGGTGATATGTACATGCAAATGCACCCCTTTCACATGAATTCAACCCCTTCACGGATTTATCTATCACAAATGCACATAAATGGTAGGGTGATAGGCTGTGCTCACTGTTCACCCACACTTCCCGCCTGTCGAACTGTTCACGCAGCACTTGTGTTGTTTTAGGTGGCTGATTTATTTACAACATATACTCACAGCAAGGGAGAGGGAGTGTCATACTCTTCTCAGAATTCCAGCATGTGCTCTTGATATAATCTGAAAGCACTTTAAGGACTCGTGCTGTAACATAGCGGTAGGCATAATTTATCAATAAACTTGATTAATAACTAAACTTTTCTTCATTTATTGAACAGTTCAAAAATGAAAAAATGCGTACCCGTCCTGAAAGGTCAGACAATATACCCACTGACAAGTATATACTGCTGAAAAAGTATCGCATGCACTCAAATGAAAAATCAGGTACCCACCTGAAACTGTACAGGCTTCAGAAAAAGTTGTACAGTAATATTGTAGCTAACCAAACACATGGGGCATTCAAATCCAAAAAGACGTCTTGCGAATAAACACGAGCAACAAAAAGAAAACTGCAAAAAGTTCAGGGTCTGTTTGACGCATAAAAATATCAGATTTTTGCTTATTTTTCCTGTTTCATATTTATTTATCGCGATTACAGCACACTGGTCAAAACTTTTAAGCCCACGTATTATTTTACACCCACACAGCTAATAGTACTGTGTACAGTGCTAGTGCATTTTGACTGTAACCCCTTACTAAGTGGGACCGCTGAGTGCAAGCAGACTAAACACAAATGTTACAGTGCACGTGAGCCGCGATTTTGGTTTGAATTGTTAAATGCCACCTACCGGCTCTTCTTCCATTATTAACACTTAAGTTTGAACTACCCAAAACATCATAGATCATACATAGCATTGATGTTTCGAATGTGGTAATGCGGTGTACTAGAGGTCTGCGTAAAAACATGTGATTAAAATACACATGACAGCAAAATACTAATGAGTCGAACACTTAAGCTAAAACGTACTGATTAGCTAAAGAACAAAAAAGCAGAATAGCCGAGTGTGTTCTGTGTATGTATGAAGCAATCAGTTTTAAAACTCCAAGACAGTCGACAGCTATCAAAAGAGGCCAGTTGGCCAGAAAAAAATGAAATGTAATTTTAAATATTCTTTTCCTGTGCGCGCCGACCAAAAAATGTCAAATACGGAAAAGTTTCCGATCATTTTCTTTTCAATACAAAACTTCAATCAAACAATCATTTAACTTGGCCTGCTTTGAAATTCCAAGTACATAGGTAGCAACTTCTGGTTATATGCCGGAAAAATCAAATAGGTACCCTTAGTGCTTATTTACAGAGAAGGTAAATACTTACTCGCTACAATGTTTGATTTGGTCTACAATGCATGGCCACATACTTAACAGAGCAATTTTGCTAAAATTTTTATTCTGCTTAAAAATTGTAGTTTCCGGTTTAGGTGATTTTCGTTCAAATTTTGATTGAAAGTTATTTTATAATTAACCAACTTCGGGCAGGGCAGGCCTCAAGGTGGCGTGTCTCAAAAACAAAATAGATTACTCGAAATAGCACAATTAAATTTTGCAGTTTGTCACATTAAGTTACATATGTCTTTCAAAGAGAGCTAACTTAAATTAAGCTATATAAGTTATCTTGAACAGTATTGTTGACTAAATGGACTTATATTTAATTTGTTAAACCCAAATTTAGAATAAGGATTTTAGAGACAATTTTAACTTGATGAAAATAGTAATTTGTCCAGTTTCTGTGTCTCTATGTACATTGTACCAAAACATTTTTGTTGTTGAAGAAAATTATGGGTCGCTTGGAGGGTTGAGTGCGATAGCCTTGTCGCAAACCCATTTAATATTTAAACCTTAAAACTTAAACATAACTTACAGTTAAATAACTTAAAATCAGTGATAGAGTGGATGCTTATATGTAAATATAAAACATGCCACGCCTCTACCACGATTGTATGTGTCAATATTATGTGACTACAGGGCGTAAGAATTGAAGTAAAAGGAAAGAAGTAGAGAAAGAGAGAGACAGACAGAGAAAGAGACATTACATATTCCAGGATTCCAAAGAACGGAATAAAAGCACGCAATTGAATTTAATTTGGCTTTCATTTCAA
The DNA here is from genome assembly GCA_030248245.1 of Trissonchulus sp. WLG1_4. Taxonomy (NCBI): domain Eukaryota; kingdom Metazoa; phylum Nematoda; class Enoplea; order Enoplida; family Ironidae; genus Trissonchulus; species Trissonchulus sp. WLG1_4. The sequence goes on from JASANF010005693.1 coordinate 37,432, forward strand.
TTTGTTGTCAGCACGAAACCTTACGTTTCCAGTAATATGGGCACTAGGACCGTGTCTGAGTGTGGTGGTGGCTTTTGCTTCTTTCTGGGCTCTTTTGACTTGACAAAACACAGCAGAACCTCTTAAACGCACCTACCTACCGTTAACTATTCGCTTCCTTGAACCTAAACCTAAACCTAAGGTAGGGTACGTTTCTTCGTCATGCATTGGTAATGTAAACTGAATGCAATTGAAATCAAATTGGAATAAATTTCAGCACGGCCTATTTCCTTTGCTGCTTGTGCGGAACTGCGCCCATGACATTCCATGAGCCAGCCGACTTCTCTACCTGACAAAACACATTCGGACCTGAACCACCTACATAAAGTCGAATCCTGAAATTAGTACACAATTGGGCTGGCAGACTTGAAATGAGTTTCAGTTAATGGTAAACATTAGAAACAAGATAACGGCAGCGAATTCAGACAGGGTAATACGAATTTTCATATCTGCAGTCTAGTGGTCTACCTAGGTTTAACTTTAAAGAATAGTTACACTACACTTGCCCCCGTCGCTGACAGTATTAAATCTATTTATTGTATTTCTGTTGAAACACAGACATTATTATTTTTAACAAGAAACAAGGTTATCTTCATGATTTTTACTTAAACTTTAATCTTTAAGGAGGAAACTTGCCCGAGTGCGACAGAAGGATCGCCCCAACCAGTACTCCTTTAGCAGAGGCGGCCGGGCAGTATAGTGTTTGTGTGGCGGGTGCGGGACACAATCAAAGCAATGGGCATGCTAAGAGGATGATATTTGCCATAAATTGAAACTTTTTCCACTGATATGATTTTTCTCTATATGTCAACTATTTATTCGGTTGGTTGAAATGCAGGCGGGCTCACACAACTCTCATCTCTGAAACAAATTAAATTACAAATTTATGGATGTACTGACTTCTCTCTCTTTCTATAACCCTCTAAAGCATTAACTGATATAATATATAAAAGCGTCTCTATACATTGGCTAGGCTTTAGAGGCTTGCTTAATGTCATGCAAAAATCATCATTGAATAACATGATATTTCCTTTCTATCTAAGCAATTCTCAATCTCAATTTTGTATTAGCGCTATCATCATGTTAAGAATTACTTACTGACATACTGACTGATGATTATTAGGGTATAAACTGAGTTTGGCGCATGAAAACAGAAACTTAATTCACATAAAATAAGGTTATGTTTCGAAATTGAACGGCTTTATGGTATAAGATGGTATAAGTTAATCAGCAAGTGTAGTCAATTGCATTGAAAGAACAAACATAAAATAAAGCTAACAATTAGATTAATTAAAAAATCCAAACAACTAAATGCTATTTAGTAGGTAAAAACGTTTCCAAATACAATAAAGCATTTTAAGACAGCCAAAACAACAGAATATACAGAATAAATATGAGTTACCAGATAACTGAGAACAAATGGAAAAAATTAGAAAATTTATTATTCTCTTAATTCGCACTGAAAGTTGAAGGTTTTTTCACAGATTTATAAACTTATTCTCACTCTATCCAGGAAACAAACAAAACAGCCTTACTCGCAAAAAAACACTTTCTACTCATGAAATGTATCATGCTAAAAAATTATCAGGAAAATTAATAGACATTACAAAGCTACAAATCTACATATTTTTCTGGGGTTGGTTGGTTTTTGTATGCAACGTAGAGTCCCAATATTAAGTAAGACCAAAGTAATTAGATTTCAAGGCCAAATACTTACAGCATAAGGTAGTATTATTTACAGTAATAAAATATGGAGCACGTTAATAAGCGCCGCAAAATTGCCCTATATATTTGTTTCATAATGATATAGCGAAAATAATTAAAGGCTAACAATTGCCGCCTATTTTAGGACCATTTCGCATGCAAGCGGGGCATTGGGAAATCCCAGATAGCGAAATTAAAAAAGGAAGAAATTGAAAATGAGTTCAACCTGATTTCAGTTGGCTCATTGTAGACAACAATGGGAGAAGAGTCTACACATGTCTACGTACAAAGTAACTGACGAAACACCATCGATTCTAAGGGTGGATTTGTACTTACAACCGTATGTCCGTTCAGCCGGTAAAATTACGAAATAAACCCGCCACCATCTGATGTTTACGTTAATAGTGGCGTAAGGATTTCGTAATGTTTACGACTGAACTGACCGACAATAAGCATGAATCGACCCATACAGATTCGAGAAACATTCGAAAATAGGAAAAAGACGTAAACTGACCTGTCAATCTTCTTTTTGCAATGCCATTTGTAGCTCCTTAGCCGTTTACCACCCTATCCTAATTTGTCAATGATAGTGTTGACCACTTTTTGTGAGTTCTAGTTGGTTCTAGAACTCTACAGTACCAAGTTTTTGTATTTACAAATCTGTCGTCACTTTTGCAATTTTTTTCATTTTGATCTAGTTTTCATATTCAAATTTTTCTTGTCAGATGTCAGGGGTGATAACTCAAAATAACATTTAATACATACAATGCAACATTGCTGTATTATGTTGTAATACTACCATTAATATTAATACTGTACATATTAATGAAGTACATACTTGTCCCCATCACCTCGTAAAGTCATAGTTAGTGACCCTAGGCTCAATGCCTACTAATAGGTGGTACATAATAATAATAGCAAAGAGCAGGTATGGACTATTATGCACTGGGTAGGTCTGTATGCCTAAGAAATAAACGAGTTCAATTCCAATCTCATGCTTTGGCGTTCAGGCAGGAAACGAGCACGCAAAGTTGTCAAACCAAATGTTTAGAGCGCTTTACATTAGACATACTAGCCCAAAGAGAGAGAAATGAAAATTCTTTTCAAATACAAAACCAATTGGGCCGAGCCCCCGCTCGTGTTCACAGAATATACACCTTGGGCTGGTGATGGGGAAACGGAACATTTTTGGGCATGTCGTGCCTGCAAAAGGTAAAACAGCCCAAGATTTCGCCTCTGAACACGCAATGCCTTGCTTGCTTTGAATGAGAAACATTTTGCTGCTTTAAATGGACTCCAATGGTACATGTGCATATTGTGAAAGCAAGGATGAAGGATGTATGCATGTATTGTGGCATTGGTTGGTGTTCATGGTACTAAGGAAAAAAGTATGTGGACGAACAGTACTTACAGACGTAATGTCAAGCAGTGTTGAACTATTTGCATTTGTTGAACTGTTATTTTGGATAAGATTTTAAAGTGAATTACTGTTGAATTGTGCAGTGTAGGTAGAGCCTACAGCCTAAAAAGGTGCTGTGCATCTAGAACAATTGTAGAGCTGGACAATATGGTAACTGTTGTTGAGAAAAGCCTATCGCTTTGTACAAGCTTCTAAATCAGTGTATATAGTTTGACTTGGCGAGCTAATATTTTCAAGACCTATCGGGCGGAACCCTAGATAGGGATGACAGCGAAAAGAAGATCTCAACCTAAACTTCGCAAACACTTGTGACAGTTTTGGCATGTGAGAAGTAACCTGTATCAATGTTGTTGTACGTCAAGTAAAAGTGTGACAAAATAAACGCTGAATCATAACAACCGCAACAGCAATCAGCAACCGGCGCGATAGCGTGGTTAGCGTGGTGTCAAATGCTACTCTGTAGATCTTAGTCTAAAGATGAAGAGTTTCGAATCTACTCTGAGATCTGTTGCTGTGTTGTTTCTCCAAACTGCGTCTCTGTCTTATATGTAGCAGAACCCAATCAACTTATTCATTCCAAAAAATCATGAGTCCACAGAAATACAGAATTAGATAAAAGTAATGTAGTAAAACCAATTTTTGCCTCGAATAAGCTAATACACTAATCATATCAGAAACTTAACCTATATATTTGATATTGATCGTTATGTGCAACTATTTCGACTGTTAGTTACAAGAGAGGCTGGTCAGCAGTCTAGAAATTAGAAGCATTCGCATCGGTCATGATTAGGTCTACTTTTGTGACTCTACATACGCAGCATTTCAGGTCAAAATTTATTAAACTACAATAACACAACATACACGCCGACGTATCTCACTCAAGTATATCACTCTCAAGAACACTCTACGTCACGAAACATGGACTATATAACTATAAGATAATCAGAAATCATTGGAAGAGAATTCAGTTCGGAAACATAGAACAGGTATCCTGCCCGAACCACTTTTTCCACCGGGCTTGCCTGAGACAAATTGAGCAGTGTTGGGAAGGCGACAGGCTGACTGGCAGACAGAACTGCGACTGACATTATTGCTGACCGTTTGCACGAATGTTAGCGTGATGACTGTAAGACGGGGTTTGTTTTGCAGAATAGTTTTCTCATTTCAAAAGGAATATTAATAACAAGAATTAGAACAAAATTCATAACGAGTCTCAAGAAAGACAGTTGATTAACTTGTAATCCTAACTTCCTTTTGCGTTAGATGTCAAATTATATATGTTGATTAGATTAAGACGGATTGAGTTCGTTTTCCAAGTCGTTTCTCAATCTCTGATCACGAAAATTATTCAGCAGAAAATAAAGGAATAAATGGATAAATAATTAAGCAATCTATTGGAGAGACTGTTTGATAATCATAATGTACTACTGTAGTGACTCCCAATGAGCCAACGACAGACAAGTTGTCAAATCAGCAGTGAAGTTAAAACATCTCGACGACTCAACTGCATGTATCGACTCTTGAGAAAACACAATACCAACTCAGACATCTTGTAGAAACGTAACACAAACTAAATTTATGATACAATTGTTACGCAGGTTAAACTTAATTGGAGTCTTTGTAAAGACTTTGGAACTTCGACAGTACAACCCATTCTTGTGTTTTAAGCCTGTTTCACACGAGGTGGATTTTCAAGGGGATCCCCTTGAGTCCCCACGCGTCCCCTCTGGGACGCGTGGGGACTCCCACGGGGATTACCATGGGGATCCCCTTGGGGAAAATCCCACTCGTGTGAAACAGACTTTAGGCGTCCACTTTTGCTAGGGTCCGGGGGTTTTAATTTGTAAATCGAGCTATTTCGGTAGCAGAGATTTAAGTTTTGCTTGGTCGCTTTTTCGTGAATGGTAACGATACAACGTAGTGTTCGGATCAGTTAAACTGGAACCGATTAGAACAGGAAACTTAACCGAAGGTGTTAGAAGAACCGCACTGGCACCGGGTCAGGAAAGGCTTAGTTGACACGATACAACATTATACTAGTTTCTCAATGAACGTAAAATTTCAAAACAAAAGTTTTTTTGTCCCGAATGGCCACAGCATAACAGGTATTTAATTTTGATTCTGGAATAGTGTTAACGTTAAATTGTCAATGTGTGGAGTGCTATTTTACACGTCTTCTAGCGTAGCTTTCCGTCTGTCACACTAAAATGTTTGGTGTATTCACTGAATTGCTGCTTTAGGGATCCTTTAGGGTAATTCGAAAGTGCAAAAGTCTGACGAAAAGTGAACCACTAGGAATCGAGCCTGTGTCCTCATGGTTACGAACCTACTAAACTTGACCACACAAATGTCTAGGTGATAATGCTTTACTTCAAGTAATCACTTTATCCATAAACATCCGATTTAGTTGTTGAACTTCTGTTATTAAACTACCTTCTAAATGCCGGAACCTTTGACCGGATTTTGCCGTTTAAAAGGCTGTAAAATAGATGCTCTTGTATGGCAAGCACAGTGTAGCTGGCTCAAAAAGGTTTGCTCTAGACAATGTACTTGAAAGTAGATGTTTGATGCTTTCTACTGAACACTAGTTTCACAGACACATAATCATGAACGATGCTTACTTACTGCATGAATTAGCAATAATCAATCAGACTGAAATCTTGGAAAAAATTTATTGTGAAACAATAACAAAACTGAATAACGGATTAAGTTTCAAAAACAAAACGGTAGTAACAAACAGTGCTTTATAAATAAAAAAAACAAGAAAACAAAGAATCAATAAATTACGCAAATGATAGATATGTGGTCCGTATGTAACGAGTAACCACCATAATAAGGTACGACAGGCCACTTGAAAATCGGTCTTTTTATCTGATTCAAACTTCAAACGTTTTCTTAGCTATGCATGGTTGTATATCCATTGGCCTGCATACCTATATACAGTGCTACTAAAACGACACTGTATAAATTAAGTGCTAAATTCAGTGCTAAAATTCGCATCGCAGAAAGTTTGAGCAAACCGACAATCGAAGACAATGAGATCGTTTTCTAATCTAAAATAAATTTGTAATCTGTAATCTGATTCTCAAAAAAAATCCGATCAATCAAAAATGTGAAACTGGCGAGATATCATGTCAATACACAGTTATAGTACAGAGGCTCTGACAATCTAAATTTTGGACCTAAAAATTTTTGTAAATTTTTAGTTGCGGCCAAGACAACCATTTCTGGTGCCCTACTAAACGCAAATAGCTGCTAGTTTAATCATTCTTTATGGTCGAAAGCTGCCTACTTTTTAAACTGAACAAAATGTATTATTAAACGTACAAAATGAAGTATTGAACCCAGTTATTATATATAAACAAACGTTAACGACACAACTTACGATCCAGTAATCCATTACCACTTAAAAAACATAACACTTTGACTTTTCCTAGAAACCGCAGTTTCTTACTCAGATCCTTTCAAAGCCCTGTACAATGTATGACATCACAAGAAATTAACAATATACAATACAACATGAGACTACATACGCAGATACTAACGATAGATTTCACTGTTACAGCTTCTATAATAAAATTCAGTCGTTCAAAAGTTATCCTTTCTGCACCAGTTTACCCAACTTTTGCCAAACAAACGAACACCGTCACGCCCCTGTAACGCATATTTGCTTGAAAGATGTAGTTATTTCATGAAAACGCCAAAAATACACACTCCTATAACTTCAGTCCATCATCAGCATCAATCGTATCGACAGTAAGATTCTTGCACACGGAACTGCATTTGAATTTGAAGGTAGCGTCATTGACAGCCGTATCCGTATTGCCCAGTCGGGACATACAAAAACTGTTATCAGTGCCTGTCGAGGTTACAAGGTTACAACACTGCTGTCGTAGAGATCATGCATGTATATGTCAGAGCTCAGCATGGAGACAGAGAAACTACCATGTTCTTCGTAAAGGCCACTCATGACGTACAAACCTTTGCGCCTGAAATAGTTAAAGCAGACAGGTGCGAAAAGGAAGGGAATTGGATGGAGATAAAGTCCATTAAAATCAGTTGATGTCGTTTACAAGAGGTTTAGTTAGTGGACATAACATGTAGTTTTTTCCGTTAAATATAAATATGAAAAACAGAAGCCTGTTAGATCAAAATTCAAAACTACTGGGAAACTTGTCAAATTCATATATTAAACAGGGATACGCAAACTAATTCGTGATTAGACTTTCACGACTTGATGTAATTCATAATTTAAGTTTAAAATTCATGTCTATTTACAGGAGTTTAAGATGGTAACATCAAAGCCCAAAAAGTATTTTGGGCAACCACTCATCAGCTGAAATACTATCGATTTTAGACACGAGAAGTAGGCATTGCTATGTGAAAAATCAAAAAATGATTAGTTAGTCCTCAACTCATATTGTGTTGAAAAAACACTCTATACCTGAACGATGTATAATACATTCCGACTGCCAGCAGCATACAGGCAAATATTAACAATAACAGAGCCACCAAAATTCCCAGAGGTATGTGATGCTCGCTGGTAAGGGACTGCCAGAATTTGGAAAATATGGTCTGCACCGAAGTGGCCCGCACCTCGCAGAATGGAGGAATCCATCCCGCATCACAGGAGCAGAAATATTCTCGGCGCAAGACTCCGGTTGGACCCACTTTTGACTCCACCCAGTCACACAGCCCTTTGTCGCTGCACAGAAGGCGGGCACAGGTTGTGGGTCCGAACTAGAATAACGGACAGAATATATGGCCGCGATTCTAAAAGGTGCTTCAGTTTAGACTCGGTCTAAAACGTAATTTTCGAATGAAATAGAACAAACGTAATGATAAATTCCATGTGTACTTTCATGCGATCACGTGTTCGACTTAAACTACGTTTAAGGGGGTAATTGCGTTTATAGGTGTTTTTTTGAAAAACCATAGCCAGCGTTTACAAATTCAAATCACAAGCGGTCTTTTGCATTAAATAGAACAATATATTATATATTAAATGCATGCCGTGCACTGACACTTAATCTTTGATTTTGTTTCCAGTACAAGCGGCTAAATGAATATCCTTTTCAAGATATTAGGACTTTTTGCAAAAAGTTTGCGCCATAGCCCTGAATCATACGATTACCCGTTGGAGCTAAAAGTTTGATGTTTTTGACATAGGCATCTCCCCCATTTTTTAATAACTAGTCATTTTACTGAGAAAGTAGCTCACAAACAAAGGCATCGAAAATTTAACATATTTTCTTGTATAATAATGTCCACAGGTGAAATTTCAAAAAAGTGAGAGACTTGCCTGGGGATTTTGACCTTTACAGTAATGTACCAAAAATTCGAGCTCAGGCTTCTTTTGTAACTTCAGTGTTGTGGGCGCAAACTTTACATAGAAATCACAGAAACCTCGAAAACGCAACTACCACCTTAAGCTATTACCTAAATGCGCTTTGTGTAAATCCAAGCCTAGGTATAACTTTTCGAATTACTCAGTTGATCTTGCCGTAAGCCACATAATCTGAATGGGAAAATATATTTTACGGTGTAATTATACTATACCTTTGTACATAGGCCGATACATTAACAGACAAACAAATTAGAATGATTAGTGCTGATCCTATGCTTTATATCACGCAAGAACAGTATTTAGTTTAGAACAATAAGTGTGCTTTCTACACAGTTATTAGCCTACTGTATGTAAAAAAACTTCAGCTTTAAACGTTAAACCACAACAGCAGATGAAAATGTCCGTTAACACGTTCGCGGCATTGTCACCCACCGGTGGGTGACAACATTGATGAGAAAAGGAAGGGAAATTTTTCACTATGCGTAGTAGAAGCAGCCTAAATTGTTGCACTATGCGCACCAGTGGACCCACATAAGGCAGATACAAAAATTACCAAAGACGGTAAAGCAAACGAAAAACATGAGCGCCATTTTGTGAACTTAAGAGCGCCCTATGGGTAGAGGAAACTTTTTCCAAAACTGTATTATGCCGGCATGCCGCGAACTTAAGTCGCACAATTGATTAACCTTCTGATGCCAATAGTATCACTGGCTAGCCTTATATTTTCATAGACATGGCCAGAGCTACGGCTAGAGAGATCGCAAAACCACCATTCGATAGATCAATGGTAAACAAAACATAATGAGTAAATTAAGGGTCTAGAACGCACCGTTTTTTAAGAGCTCAAAGTTGAGAATTTGTAAAAATGTGCGCCTCACCCTAGACTATCAACACAGAAACTGTGCGCCTGCTATACTTGAATGCTAGAAATAAACTACATTATCCGTTGTATCTGATGAACAACAAGCAGACTACCTGAGTTGCATTTGAATTACATAATGTGGCCCTAAAGAAAATACCACTTTTGCGATGAAAAAAGTCAAATTTGCACATTGCTTAAGCATAGGCTTGTGGCAGTAGGACTAAAATTGCGCGTCAAATACGAAGACCTACAATTCCTCATAAAAACAGTTCAAAGATCCTGTCACTAGAATGACTAGTCAAGTTGCATAGCCCCAGATTTGGTAGTGCATGTAGTATCTCACATTATCCTCTGGGCATGACAGGGTTAAATCAAGCCATAGTCATCAGTGTATGGCGACGTGATTTCCTTCGTTGTCTTATAGTGCCAAACGTTCATACAACTGCAAGAATAAATTCCAATAAAACCAGCCAACCTTTTCCTTCTCGCTATAACCGACAGTACTGGCAAGAGTAGTGGGTTCCGTTGTCTCAGGGACCCCCACCCCATGCAATACTGTACTCCAGATAGCATTGTAAGCATCGAAACAGTGTGGGTAAAGCTGTTCTGAGCATTGACCCAAAGATAGCTGGCAAACATAGAGTAGCATTTTTGCCTTCTCGCCCACCGACCACTGCCCATTTACAATATCATCCACCAGGTCTACTGTGCACTGCATAGCGTGCAGTCTTCTGAAACACATATCCTTAGGTTACTGTATCTTCGATTAATAGATACATTACTATCTCTGTTCTCCATAACTATTCTACCCCTAAGATACTCCCTTAGCAAATTGGAACAATTCATCTTGAAGAATCACTCTAAGTAGAATTACAACAACAATTTTGTAGTTGGATATAATTGGGACCAGATAATTTCCCACAAGATCAAACGGATTCGGTTGAAAACCCAAACCCCCGTTGGATTTTTCTTTCTTTGGGCCAATTCCTTTACCGGATTAAACGGACTGGACTTATTTTAGTCCGAGGTTTAAGAATGGCAAATCGGTTTAAACGGACTAAAAGAGTTAAAATGTCAGCGGCTTAAATTTAGTCTGGCCCCATTCCAAAACTACCACTGGACTAAACGGATTTAACATGCACACTTAACATTAGCGTGCATTAAGGTGGTAGTGTCGCCAAAGCAGTTTTGCTCATAGGCTGCAAAATGAGAACTTTTTGCTTTGAAATTGTACGTTCACTGAGAAACTAGTGAAATGCCATATGGTGTCAAATAAATACTACCAGACACTAGACTACCAATATCTATCAATATTTTTAACCAATCACCATTTTTGAGCCAGACATCACACAATGGAGACATACAATTTCAAAAAATGAAGCCAGATATCAGATTGGCCAGCTTGTGAAGTACATGTAATGTTTTGACACGCAATTTTTTGCCACAATTAAGAAAAATGAAAAATAAAGGTTCGTTTTTCTTCTGATTTCAAAATAAGTGTCTAAATTTTGTACAATTTATCATTATTGCCGTGAGTACGCTACAGGTTACGCACAGTTTCACAGTTCAAACAGGTATTACTCCACAACCACTCAAGCAATTTGCACTAAATTTTGTGTGCATAAACCAGAGCATAATATGTGCTTTTACTTTGTGTAAAGAATCTAAACAAAAAGTTTTTAATTGTGACGAAATTATCGAATGTGAATAGGTTTTCAAAACGTCATTTTTCCGACTTTGCGACTTCACTGCTAGCTGTATGCTGCATCAATTTTGCTGAAACTTGGCAAAAATATTTGCCTTGAAACAAAGTTTTAGAATATATAAAGAACAATGACCTATCGTTCACTGAAAAAGTTTTATAGTCACGCAAAGTCGACTGCTTTCGCGACACTACCCCCTTAAGTCCGTTTAGTCCGATTAAAAAGCAGCGGGCTAAAACTTGAGTCCGTTTAATGCAAAGGTTTTGGAATGACATTTTTCAGCATAATTTTTAAACCGTTTAGTCCGATCATAATCAACCCTTTAATCCGGTAAAGGAATAGGCCCTTTTGTGACAGACATCAATCAAGTTCCTAGCATAATTATGTCGGGTGCACACGATGCTCCACGGGGCAACCCATGGGATGTGTCACAAGATGCCACATGGCGCCCCTTGGGGCACCACATGGGGCGTCATGTCGCACCATGCGGTGCCCCGAGAGCACCCCACGCGTTTTCTCCATCGTGTGAAACAGGCTTTACAATTAACTAGCAGCACCCAGTCCAAGAATACCATGTAAAACAAGCACGTTTTGCGAGTAGAGTTAAATTAATTTCGGAAAGATTTCTTTGCGATATGCTTATTGTGCTGAGGATATTCTGCGAATATAAAACGCGGCACCAAATTTTTTACTGCCAACATTGGTAACTAAACATGACCATTTTCAGACTTGATATAAATTTGTAACTAGCAATGTAAATGTTACCATATCAGAAATTTTTTATGGGACAGTTTAACTTTATATATCAATAACGCTACAGTCGAATATTTGGTCTAAATTTGCTTTTGCTGGGGACTTTCACTGCCGCAAACTCGACTTTTTCCGTTGAATTTGGGTTCCAAAATCACGGACATATATACACGCTATGTACACAGAAATCGCGTGCCAACCTCATTCTTAACCGATTTAACTCCGCTACGGCGGAGGTGTGCGGTTTGATTGTATAAAGACATTCTAAGTAGGAATGTCGTAATGTGTACAGAAACTCACGCCACTTTGTTGTAAACTTTAACGCTGTTAAGTCGGCTAGTTGCTCAGCTGCTCAGCGGTATAATGCCAAGAAAGGCAATTCCCAAAGCAGTGGCAGTTCAGCGCGGAAAAGGAGCTGCTCAGTCCAAGGCCAGCTCTACGAGGCGTGGGGGAAAGACAACGCAGCCGGACAGAAGCAGATCACCAGTGAAGCGCAAAGTCAAAGGCCCGGTCAAAGCGCAGCTCAGCAAAGCCAAAAACGTGCTAAGACGGATAAAAGCTAGCAGGCAGGACGAAACAGAGACACCTCCGGGGCAGGAAACCGTTTCGGATGTCGCAGGCGACGAGCAAGACAGCCGTGACGATTCACTCGACGGGTCGGAGGACGAAACGATCAATCTACACCGGTCAGCTGGCTGTCCCACGGATTGGACCGGCGCCTTCCCAGCGCAACAAGGTAACTTCGGCGCAGTTCCCGGAAAGAGTCAGTTGACTATGTTTGTCACCGACAACCTGCGCAGAAAAATTTTAGGAAAAGAATTCGTGGATCTAAACCTTTTGTTACTTAATGTTTTTGATGGCTGCTCTAACCCTTCTGAAGTCGTTCTCGATAATACTACCGGAGCACTAAGAGTGAGAAAGGACAAAAAAATATTCTCACTTTTGACCAGTGGATTTCGGCTTTCCTGGTCTATGCTTCGGTGATTATCGAGGCCGACCCAAGTGAAGGCATTCAGTTGCTTGCTTATATCGAACGTATTCGTTTTGCGGCCAGTTCGTTTTCTGGCAATGGTTTCTTGCGGTATGATGAAATGTTCAGAGCCAAAAAGGCTCGGGGTTTGTTTTTGTCGTGGGCACAGGTAGGCACTACGCTCTGGACCCTCATTTTCACCGGGGCCCAATCCCGGCACCCTAATAAAAACATTGGTCTTCATTCAAAAAATTTGTCGGGGGAGATCCAAAAAGTTTTCGTTCGTTGTCATGCTTCCAGTTTAACAAAACAGGTACTTGTAATTTTGGCATGCGATGTCGTTTCAGACATGAGTGCCAGCAGGGTCGCGGCCAACATGCGGCTTACTGCTGTCCAGGTGCAAGCGCTACGACCAGTAGCGCAAGCGCCACCCCAGGGGGTCCTACTTCAAAACGCTCAAAAGGGCCCAATACAAGTACTCTCGTTTAATCAAAACACATTCAACTGCACCACCCTAGTCGGCTTGTGGGAAGACCGATCAGTACATACAAGTATCAACGTTACACTTTTGTACAATGAACTGTCAAGCATCTCTAACCAAAACTTTACTAACTATATCATCAGAGGATTTCTAAAAGGTTTTTGGATAGGATACGTCGGGCTGGAAAGGAATCGAGTGTCACCTAACCTAAAATCGGCCTCACTGAACCCAAGCGCTATCAAATCAGCTATTGACAAAGAAGTTGCTTTAGGAAGAGTTTCCGGACCATATAAATACCCACCTCTCAATAATTTTCAAGCACACCCATTAGGTCTAGTGCCCAAAAAAGAGTCGATATGAAAAAGAGTGACATAAACGATATCTTAGCGTGCTTACCTCCCGGTGGCTACATGGCTAAATGGGATGTAAAATCTGCTTTTAGAAATATTCCTATCAGACCTGAAGATTATCACGTGCTGGGATTTATTTGGGAGGATGGATTCTATTTTGACAAATTCCTTCCCTTTGGTCTAAGTAGCTCCCCATGTATTTGGGAAAGATTTGCCTGCGCCTTAGAGCAAATTCTGAAACTTAACTATGGAATTAGCAATATAGTTCATCTGATGGACGATTTTTGGATGGTTGCCGAAACCCAGTCCAAGTGTCAGATTCAATTGAAAACTGCGATCCAAGTCTTCGATAACCTAGGAGTCCCGCTAGCTCACGAGAAGCAGCAAGGTCCGCTTCAGGTTCTAACTGTTTTTGGCATCGAAGTGGACACTATACAACAGCACATCCGATTACCTCAGGACAAGCTTGAAAAGCTCGATAACTTACTGAAGATGGCCAGCCAAGCAAAATCCATGACTTTGAAACAGTTGCTATCATTAATAGGCCATCTTTCATTCGCATGCAGAGTCGTAGCACCAGGGCGCCCATTTATTCGTAGACTAATTGACCTCACAGTCGGAAAGAAATTTCTGTCACATCATATCCGGTTGAATACAGAAGCTCGTAAGGACATAATGGCTTGGCAAACTTTTATCAAACATTGAAATGGCATTAGACACTTCAGAAATGGCAGCTATTGTTCTATCACTCTTTTCACTGACGCAGCTAGTTCGGTGGGTTGCGGCGGCGTGCTAAAAAGTCACTGGTACTCTACCCGATGGCCAGCGTACGTGCTTGATGGCCATCATAAAGATCATCGTTCAATACAATGGATGGAGCTTGCAGCAGTCGCAATCGCATTATTGGTATGGTCTCCAGTTTGCTCAGGTCATACTGTCCTATATGCTCAACAACCGTACTACCAAAGTACAAAAACTTATGCATCTTTTGCGATTGGTAACCGTTCTATCAATGAAGTACAATTTCTGTATTCGGTCAGAGTTCGTGCCAGGCTCAAAAAATATAGCTGCTGACGCACTTTCTAGAGGCCGTTTTCAGGATTTCGAAGAAAAAGCGCAAATGGGCAAGATACTTGCACGCACTCCAATCACCGACGATATTTGGCAAAACTTGATTCCGAGCTCGAACATTTATGGAGAGCCTCAATCAGCGACAACACGTGGAGACTATACATGAACGCATGGAAACAGTTTGAAGTATTTTGTAAAAATACATGTCTTAACGGCGTTAATTTTAAAGGACAGATTAAGTATTTTATAGCCGATTTGAAAATAAAAAAACGTTTCTTTTGCACGAGTAACTCAATTACTTACAGGAATTAAGTTTATTAGTCAAACCAGAAATAAGGACTTCCCGGACCTTAGTCAACCCCCCTTTTCCACATGGCTTCGAGGTTATAAACGAAAATCGCCAAAACATATAGCTAAAAATAGATCACCCGTTACTGTTTTTTTGTTATCTAAGATTGTTTCTGCCTCGGACATTCACATAAGTTCGAAAAATGGGTCAATCACGTTTAAAGCGGTGATCGTGACTATGTTTTTTGGTCTCTTGAGAGCAAATGAAATATCAGACTTGGAAAACGCAGTACAGTTAAGTCACACTACAGGAAAGCATGAAATTAAGGGGTACCTCCCTAAGTCTAAAACAGATCAGGGGGCCAATGGGTGGTATTTCTCAATTCCTTGCTTGTGTGATAGCAAGTGGCCATTCTGTCCCGGTTATATAGTCAAACAGTATGCAGTTACGTTAGTTAAAAGTCAGCAATGGTTTTCATTTACTACACCAAGAGGAACTGTTCCTACGAGACGTTATATTGAAAAGTTACTAAAGTTAATTTTAGTAGCAGTTGGATAAAATCCTGATTACTTTAACACACATTCTTTACGCATAGGGGCTGCCACTGAATTGGCACAAAGTGGTACTCAAGATTGGGCTATTCAAAGCATTGGTCGCTGGCGTTCTAGCGCATACAAATTCTACACAAGGCTAACCCCCCAGTTTGTGAAACGACGTTTCATGCACATGGCTTAATGTTTTTGTCGTCAGCTGTGTTTTTTGCAGAATGTTCACTAATGCAGATTTGGAAATAAACTGTTGATTGCGTGGCCACAGGGGCTCTGTCATGAAGAATAGTATAAAATTACATGAAACGGATTGGTTTTTTGTGATATTTATGAGATGGAAGAGAGAGGGAGACGGGAGTTGTGTGAGTGGTAAGGTGCTGTCCAGCGGGTGGAAGCCTTCGGTGAGTGCAGGCTTCTAATAGTGAGGTTTGGTCACCCCTAGAGAAGCCCTCGGTGAGTGCGGGCTTCTGGGTGCGTGGGTAAGCTCGAGTTTCGAGCTAATGTTTTGGATGGCTGGACAGCGCCTACCCGTCTGCCCTCTCTCTGTCTTGGTCTTTGTAGTTGGTTAGGTTACTGTAACCGTAGCTGTTGGCGGAGTTAATTAACCGATTTAACTCCGCTACGGCGGAGGTGTGCGGTTTGATTGTATAAAGACATTCTAAGTAGGAATGTCGTAATGTGTACTGAAACTCACGCCACTTTGTTGTAAACTTTAACGCTGTCCCACCCGCCCAGCCCATAAACGTGATAATGTTGTGCATGTATTTTGGAAATAAATGGTGGACGAGTGGTAAGGTGCTGTCCAGCGGATGGAAGCCTTCGGTGAGTGCAGGCTTCTAATAGTGTGGTTTGGTCACCCCTAGAGAAGCCCTCGGTGAGTGCGAACTTCTGGGTGCGTGGGTAAGCTCGAGTTTCGAGCTAATGTTTTGGATGGCTGGACAGCGCCTACCCGTCTGCCCTCTCTCTGTCTTGGTCTTTGTAGTTGGTTAGGTTACTGTAACCGTAGCTGTTGGCGGAGTTAAATTCAACATATTTTTTATTATTACATACTAGAATTGGACTGCTAAAATCGTTTTCCATGTACAGCATATCATGCTTCAAAAATATTACAGCAAGAGAAAACTTTTAGCTCTATAGAAGGACCGTTTTCAAAACTTTCTGCATGTAATTAGTTTTGTGGCTGACGTGACACTGATCACAGTGACATCCGTTGCAGTCGCACACATTGTTGACAACAGCTTCAAAAGTTTGACATCACCTGGCTCCAATATGCTAATATATATTCTACGAAACATTGTCTAAACAGGTTTCGTCATTACAATGTTTAATGATATTATTTTCCTGTTGCTTACTAGTCGCTACAGAGTACAGACATGTTAGGTATATGTGATCTGACACACGCTCGCACAAACGATGCTGCAAATCAAGATACGTAAATACGTACATATATACGTACACAAAATAATACACACGCACACACAAATAGTGTTTTTTTTACGCGGCGGCCTCAGCCGCCGCGTATATACTATAGTGCAAATCTGTGCGTCAAGAGCACACAAATCTCACCATTTCAGTGTTAAACTGCTGGTAGGTCAGCAAATAACACAGTTTGTGTGCGTGTGTGTGGTATATCCTGTGTGTACGTACTTAGTCTCACCCGCCTCAGTTACGTTCTACTGCATGCTGTCATCGGCATTATGTCAAGTAGGATAAATTTTGAATACAGGAGACAGGAAAAATACAAAACCTGTTGCAACACTGCTTCGTAAATTGTTTATCAGTGTGTCGGAAGTTATGCATTTTGAAAGCTGATGACATAGCAGCCGCGCTGTGACACAGTTGTGAATAGCGTTCCGCTATGATACAACAGCGTGATTGAGTGACCAATCTGACATCAGTCCAAGTGACCAAGTCTACCTTTTTGTCCCAGCTTTTTTGTATTCATAAAAAAATCTTGAGTTTTATGAATACCAATAAGCCTGGAGTAAAGCCGAGCTTGGTTTTATCAAGAGTACATAATAGCTTCTCACTCTATATAGAAGAAGAGTGAGACACTCTCCAGCCTGCCTGTGTTATAGCACAGGCAGATGCGCTGGTCGTTTTCAGGCTACATGTTGACATTCTATGCAACATGTGACTGGCCAATCAGAAGCGAGCTTCTATTCTCTGATTGGCTGACGCCTGTGCACGTGCTCCAATCATAAAACGGGATAGGGATAAAGGCTAATAACTCATTATTTATTCATAGTCTGCTTGTAAAAACATTAAAAAAGGTTTGCAAATACCTTTGGGGACATTTTGGCAAACTTTCAGCGAAATTGATTGAGAAACTTTGAAGAAATTCAGAAAAGTTTATATCTCAAAAGTTTCTCAATCAATTTCGCTGAAAGTTTGCCAAAATATCCCTAGAGGTATTTGCAAACCTTTTTTAATGTTTTTGCAAGCAGACTATGAATAAATAATGAGTTATTAAGCTTTTAACTCTATCTTAATGCTTATCAACGCATCAGCGATTATATACTAAAGTGTGTTACGCAGGGAATCTACGCGCTGATTGGCCAGTCACATGTTGCATAGAATGTCAACATGTAGCCTGAAAACGACCAGCGCATCTGCCTTTGCTAGAACACAGGCAGGCTGGAGAGTGTCTCACTCTTCTTCTATATAGAGTGAGACGCTATTATGTACTCTTGGTTTTATGAATACGTGAAGCCGGGATTTTAAGCCTGGCTTGGTGCTAGTGTGGTTAAAAAGCCAGGCGTACACTTTTATGAATGTAGTTGACTGGCGCGCGATTTTTGTCAGAGTTTTTGTGCGAACTTTGTTGACTGCTGCTGTGGACACTCTTGGATTGAAAATAAGTTTAATCCTTATGTTGATATGTTTATTACATATGTATGTTGCCTTCTAAATACTTAAAGTGCCGCGTTTTATATTCGTAGAATATCCTCAGCACAGCAAGCATGTCGTACCGTAATCTGTCATAAATAATTTAAACTTTACTCGCAAAACGTGCTTGTTTTCAGGACCTGCCTGCAGGTTTACTGCAGAACTACACGCAATCATAGAAGATGATTGCAATATAGTATATACCAGGGTTGGGCACCGGAAAAAAACTCCCGGAAAAAAACGGTTTTTTTCCGTTTTTTTCCGAGGGATCGGAAAAAAACGGAAAAAAACTCGAAACTTATAAGTTAGTCCAGTAAAGGTTAAACTTGCACAAAATGCTTAAAATCGTTTAGAAAAACAAAAGTAAGACGTTTTTGTGACTAATGAAGGTTATTGAACTAGTTGGCAATGGGTGGAGGGAACGATACTGACTTCAAATTTTGATATTTGCGTAACCCTACATGAACATGGAAATATACGGTTTATTGAGAAGCTATGAAGCTATTCGTTCTTTTTCAGGGTGTGTAAGAGAATATATATAATGAACCGTGTCTATAATCACTATACTATACTATATCGCTATACTGTATGTAAGCCGAACTATATACTATAAACACCTGCTTCCTTAATAGGTAGTCGCAAGTAGTGCTAGAAAGTTTCATGACAGTTATAATTTTTAATATTAAATTTTTCGTGACGTCGGACCAGCTTATTTTTTTACTACTTTATCTTAAGTAACCTCGAGCGGTTGTTTCCTTTCAACAGGCCAACAAAAACAACTTGATTTTACGAAAAATTAAATTCAACTTTTAACTTGAAATTTTAGCATTCTCAATTAGAGCGGATCTCCATTCAATCAGCGAAATTGGATCAAAATTTAAACATACGCCCTATAATACTAACAAACTGATCCCTATAAGGCTATACATCTATATAATGGATAAATTTTCGTATTGGTACACGTACATTTCAACAACAAATCAAAATATTTAACCAGAATGCAACTGCATAAAACTTTTAGGCAATTAGCCTATCCAGGGGTTTGAGCTGTTCTATTTGAGCCAGAAAAGCGTTTCTCTAGACGCAATTCTGATCTTTTTTTGGCGAAAAGTATATTATAATATGGCGGTTTTCCCGTTTTTTGTGAATTTAGGCAAAAATTGTTTAAATTCAATTACGAGTCCAATTTTGAATTGCGAAGTACATTAATTCTTCAAAAGTTAAAATACCCACCCTGAATGGCAGAGTTTGAATACACTTTGCAGTTTTCAATGTCAGAACCATTCACTCTTCTGTCGAGTTTAGAACCCCACCAGTAAACTAATAAACTGACAGCGAACTTATCCCACCTTAGTCCTACACTCCTTCCTACCCCACCATAACTAATTAGACAAATTTTAAAACAGAAACACTGGCTATTATGGTAGTTATAGCATCTATCTAGTTCAGAAGAAGCTTAATAACCATTGAAGAGTCACCAGTGAATAATAATGAAGTTACTAAGACGCAAAATGTAAGATTACATTTCAGAACTACTTTACCATCATTTTTGGACATCGGAAAAAACTCGGAAAAAAACCGGAAAAAAAACGGAAAAAAACCGGTTTTTTTCCGGCCATAATTTTTTTCCGGAAAAAAACCAACCCTGGTATATACGCGGCGGCTGAGGCCGCCGCGTAAAAAGCATAGTTATGTAGTGTAATGTTGGAAAAGTAACATAGTTATTGAGGAGTTCATAATTTGAACTTTGAGCTAACTGAACTTTAGATCAGTCTGAGACTCGTGACAGACTCAGGAGCTCTTTTGTGGACTCGTTTCAAGACGTTAACATTAAAATAAAAACCATTCATCAAAACAATTTATTCACAACGAAAAAAGCACTGAAACACTGTAATAAGAAATAATAAAAAGCTTTTTATTGACCACAAAAAACATAAATAAAATAATAATACAATGTGGCTGCATAGTGCATACTGCATACCTTGATAAACCTCGAAAAACTAGTCTAACATATTAGGTGTTTGGAAAAACTGAAATGTTAGTGTTTCAAATGGCAATGAAGAGTCAACAGTGTTAAGAATTCTGGCCTAATACATCTTTTACTGGAGTTAAGCTGATAAAATGAAATTTAAAAGTGCAAACTACAAAGCTGATATCCTGATCAACACGTTTAATCAATATGTGGCATAATGCGTACTAAGCAAGTGTTAACCACTGTGTCAGAAAACAGTTCATAATACGCAATTAGAATACACAGACCGGTTCTTTTAGCCCGGTTCATACTTGTCCTTAAGAACAGAGGGACAGGGACAAGGACAAATTTCGGTCAGCTGCTGTAAAGAAACAGAAACAATTATTTCGGCTAATATTTTGTATACGGTCTGGAATTGACCTCAACCACCTCCCGCGAAAAATCTGCTCATTTGACCAGGCTGTTTTCTTGGAATTGCTTAAGGAACAAAATGAGAGACAAGGACAAGGCCGAATATGAACCTGGCATTACGGTTACAACAAAACGGTACTACTAATAAGCCCAATCCCTGTAACACTGGATCTTGATTTTCAATTCCTCAACCATCGCTAACTCTAATCATTAATCAGCTTGCAGTAATTTGCCAGTATTAGCACTGTTTTAGGCCTATAAAAGCAGTCTTGGTTATAATTCGGTCTTCCTAAAACACTGACCCAACAAGTCTACTTAAAATCCAGTCGGAGAAGCTATAGTTTGTGAGTTCCTTCGGTTGTATCTTCTTTCTCCAGCTGAGTCAACAGTTTGTCCACAGTATCTGTGAGCAGGAGCAGATCACTCGGTTCAACCAGCCGGTGCGTTCCGTCCTTCCGGAATGTCACATCAACGTCAACTGTTTCCAGGGCCTGGGCTATTTTCACTGACTGTCTGCAAGATCAAAATTAGAGATGAGTGTGCCATACGCAGAGTGTATGGTGTATTGTAGTTCAATATGGTACTGTTTTCATCATTTTTGGACTTTTCGAAGAGAATTTTGCACTTTCTGGCCCGACCGGCGTGTGTTCCCACCGGTTTTGTCTTTACTCTGCAACACTTCAACTCGTGGTTAACGCATGAAGCAGAAACTTCTCTGAGAACAGTATATACTTACTGTAACGGGGTTCTCGACAACGGGCAGCCCAGGGATAGGGATCTCTTTCAAAGACAGACACAAATAAAATATAAATTAAAACTATATCAAAAGTCAACTGCTTACAAAAAAGGAACCAAATCGTCCTTCATTCCGTGCAAAATTCGAACGGGGCATTTCACAGGAAGAGATTCGCGATTTAGCAAATTAAATGGTAAGCTGCCTTCTAGGAATGATTTATTCAGGGTTATATTCTCCCCTGTTGTTCCTGGAATCTGGATACTGTCGCCCTGAGCCAACTTTTCTTGGAGCTGAAAAACAGAATAGAATACGAAACTAGAATGAAAAACAAGCAGCCATGCAAACTTTGACCAATTAAAAAGTTTTAAAAGCAATTTGTAATACCATTGTAGTTCACAACAATGATCTGTTAATGGTACAGCTGGAAGGAATAAGCTAGATTTATACTTACAGTACAGCCGTAAATAACCAGAAGACTAAGATTCAATATCTCAATTGTCAGGTTAAAAAGTCAAACCATTTAACCGAGAAAATGCAAGTTCTAGAACTGAAGTAAAATAATTATGACCCTAAAGTATAGCAGCAATGAGAATAAATAAAAGAATAAGGTCAACGTTCAACCTCAGGCGCCAGCATTTGCTTCATGAAGCCTGCTATGAAATCAGGTGCAGGTGAAATGAGCACGAGACCAGCGATTTTTGATGGAAACTCCATGGCAGCCAACAGCGACAACCAACCGCCCATGCTCGACCCGACCAACACCTCAAAATCAGCTCATAAAAATCATCAAAAATATTATTTAATTATTTCGTATGAATTCAGAATGGTTTTTGCACTTTGTTTGTATGTTCAACATATGTTGGTGTAGGATATAGGCCCTTACACGTTAAATTTGCCAAGACGGCCTAAAGAAATCAAGAGTGAAAAAATGGGGTTAATAAGAGCTGTTTGTTGTCATTAATTCCGAGCTTAGTGCTTATTAAGACTAGTTTTACCCGAATCAGACAATCAGATGTCTAATAACTTGAAGTTTTTGGACTTCAGAGCAATCCCCAAACCGCTCAAGACACCAACTGTAACTCGTTTTTAGAAATTAATATTTTTCCACCCACTGTCTCAGTTCAGTCCAGCCAGGATATGAATTAGAAGTGTTTACGCTTTTCTTGTGAGCCGTGACAGAGGACCATTTTCTCTACCGTACAAATATAACCCACCTGCTTGCCAACAGCAACTTGACTGATAGAATCAAAAAGATCTTGTTTCCACTGAACGAAGCTGATTGGCCAAGACGGGTCCCCATTTCCAGTGTAATCAAATCTAAGACAAAATTTTACTTTCACAATTGTCATAAGATTGTATGCACTTACACCAACAAAAATACACAACGGCGAAAACTAATGTGGCGTGGCCTGAAATCAAGGTCAACCTAAAGTTCCAACGCTAAAATCTTGAAGATTGAATCAGAGGTTAAGGATGTTTCAGGATGAAAACCAAACCTGGTAATAATCATTACCACTAAATGCATTCACTTGAGGTCATAAAATATTACAGCCACAACCTTAAAAGTAAACACAATAAATTCCAACAGAAAACGTCTGCACTGGCACTGAAAAACTATTTACTCCTGCTACTGGGACAGATGAATACAGTTTTTCTCAAAAATTTTGCTGTTGTAAAGGTTCAAGTCAAAATGTACCTCAGAAAAGGGTTTCCTCGTGAAATGACGAATTGTTCTAGGTGCAATGCTTTCGATGCAAGAATACCAGAGCCAAATCCTGGACAGTACGTAACACCGATCCTGCGCGAGCCTTCCGTTAGAATATACTTCAGAGCCTGACAACCTGGTCGCTCCAGTTGACAAAGTGACGGCTGGGCCATTCTGTATTGCTAACGACAAAGGACAATGGAGTCTAAACAATGGTTAGAACGACGATCAGAAAAGATGTATAAAATCATAGTCAGAATGGATGGTAGTTCAGTCAGATAAATCTTGGTTCACCTTAGAAAAAAGAACGGAATAGGTCTTAAAAAGTAATACCCTGAGCGAAAATTTTTAGGACATGGGAATTGTGGATATGCTAACGGGTGAATTGAACTGGAGTTCGCAAAGGGTGGAAATGTTTCGATCCAGCCCGACCGAAGATAACGTCTAACCCCAACCCGACCCGACAGGAACCGACTTGACTTTTTCTAAATCAACTACACTTCTCTTGAGATTTTCTTGTCAATTTTTGTTTTCTGGTTTTCGATATATTTGACATGCTTTGAGAAGCAAAAAATAGTAGACAATTTTAGGCTAGAAACAACAATTTAAGAGCTCGGAAAGACTGTTTACAATTTCAGAGTAGGATTTAGCTAAATAATCGAAGCGGGTTAGTCAGCACTTCTCTAAGTCCCAGTCTCAATTTCACTGGGCCACGGGTGCCATACCAACAGCTACTAATGAGGCTGGATCCCGGGAATGAATCTACAACAGATACCTACCCCTTTCCTATCTAAATTGCGTAAGTACTAACTTTGGGTTTTCTTACTGGTGAATACAAGACTGACAATATATACAGATCTGATCTCATGGCCATGGGGCACAGTTTTCCGAAACCTGGTAACGCGACTGTGGCAAAAGTTACAATTACCATATAAGCTGTGGCTGTTTCATGATTTATAGTTGGAAAATTCATCCATAGCTTGCAAAACGATTCAATCAGTATGGACAAAATACGTTGAAATTTGGGTAGCGAAGGGTTAAGTCGTCGTCGTCAGAGTTAAGTCGCATTGATTCTAACTCAAATGTTGACATTATTGATAGGTAAAACCTGATCTGGGAGCGAGCAGAACAGGTTTAGGAGGGAGTGAACTTCTAGTCTAAAAACTGAAAACCCCGTGTGATGTACAACATAAAACGGCTAGGTTGAAGTCTTTGTTTGGGATTCAGAAAATTTTGGCAGATTCATCACGCTGGCCTGATGCTGAACAATAAGTATAATATGCAATACGATGCCAAGCTTCGGGAGCCGCCAGGTGAATGGCGAAGCAATCAAGCCTCCGAGTTACACAGAATCAACCAGGATAACACACCCGGACATCCAAACTCGACACCACTTTTATAAGGACTGAAGAACGAAGACAAGAAAAACACTTCGGCATGATTTAAACAGCCAACACAATCTGCAAAATGAATAGTTTACTTAATAAGCAAACTGAAAATAATTCACACACAATTTTTTCAATAAATAAAACAGCATTATGCAACACAATGTAAAAAATAACAACAATAAACTGCACGTGAGGTTAATTTCAAAACTGAATCAAACGGATGATATAAAAACTTGCTTTTCCAATAACTCATAACATCGATTATGAAGCCCCACATAAATTGCCATATCAGCTATAAATGACACCCCCTTGGTGCACAAAATATTAATGTACCTAAACATTGAAATAAATAACTGACCAATCAAATTTTAATCAAATCCAATTAAGGTGGTAGTTGCGTTTTCGAGGATTTTGTGATTTCTATGCAAACTTTGCGCCACCAGTACTCAAGTTATAATTGACGCCTGAGCATAAATTTTTGGGACAATACTGTAAAGGTCAAAATCCTCAGGCATGTCTCTCACTTTTTCGAAATTTCACCTGTGGACATTTTTAGAGGGTTTTAATTACAAGAAAATATCTTAAATTTTCGCTGCGTTTGCTTATCAGCTATTTTCTCAGTAAATTGACTAGTTATTAAAAAAGTGGGGGACATGCCTGGGGATTTTAAACGTGTCAAAAACCTTACCAACTTTCAGCCCCAACAGGTAATCGTATGATTCAGAGCTGTGGCGCAAACTTTTTGTAAAAAATTGTAATATTTTGGAAAGGACCTTTTTTTAGTCGCTTATACTGAAAACAAAATCACAGGTTAAATTTCAATGCATGGCATACATTTAGAAAAGATATTGTTCTACCTCATGCAAAAGACCGCTTGCGATTTGAATTTGTAAACGCTGAGCTATAGCTTTTCAAAAAAACACCTAAAAACGCAATTACCCCCTTAATCCATTTTAAGAAATTTCGCCATGAAACAGTAGGAGAAATGGAGTTATCCTGCATATAACATTTACAATTAATTGTAAATGACATTATCACATGTCACTATATTAATTCAATCGCGTTAGAGTTGAGGTGCAACATATTATACTAATACTAGGATGTCAGTAGTGCAATGCAGGATCTACCAGACCATTACTGTTGCAGGCGACTCGTCAGTGGAGCTGCTAAACAGTAATTTGCTTTGAAAGTATAGAGCAAAATAAAAATAAAATAGATTTTTAATGTGAAAGTTGGTTTCGTAGCCTCCTGCCTAATCTCAAGTGAGGTTTATTAGTTAGTAAAACATAAAAGTTGTAGAAGCTTTGCATTGCTTTGCAAATATTGTCCATTTTTCACCGATTACCAGTGAAACGGAAAAATAAATATACAAAAAATTCTAGTACACTATGCTACAATTTGTTTTGCTTTGTCCGTTTTTTTTTACTAATAAACACTAACAATAAGGCTGGCAAAACTACAATAAATTTCTAAGTATACCCATATTATATAGGCTAAAACAGTCAATTTTACTGCATGATCAAATTAAAATCTTGAAATTTGCAATGTAAAACAAAAAAAATAAAACCGTTAATCTGAATACCGACCAGAAATTCATTTCATTCTGTGCATTTACAGATATGCCGGGCTAGGTAGGTATATATACTTGAAAGACAATACTACGTCTATTGAAAATTGAAACTGTCACGCGTACATGCTTGAGTGATGTGGGGAGTGGGGATTCCCCTTAAAAAATCACTGAGGGCCCGTGTAAAGTGAAGGCCATCAAAATCAACACAAAAATTGGCAAAAAAACAATTTTTCATTCGAAACATTTACAAAATTTGGCGTATTTTTGGTCGATCAAGTGGGTGGGTTCTCATATTTTGGCTACAGAAGCCTCCCGAATTTTTTTGGACAATATCAATTGTCGCAAATCAAACATAGGCGATAGAAAACAAATTTCCATACATAGCTAATATATTTTAAAACACATGGGTGGATTTCACAAAGGTGGTTTTACTAAACCATTGGTTTTACGTACGCTTTGCATGATTAGCACATAATTTCATTACGAAATATCGAATGATTCGTTACGAATTTCGTAGATTTTCTTAAACCATTGGTTTAGCTCAGTTGAAATTTCAAACCTGCAGCGCAGCAGGTCTCAATTCTGCTGAAATTTCAACTGAGCTAAACCAATGGTTTAAGAAAATCCACGAAATTCGTAACGAATCATTCGATATTTCGTAATGAAATTGCGTGCAAATCATGCAAAACGTACGTAAAACCAATGGTTTAGTAAAACCACCTTTGTGAAATCCACCCATGTGCCTTGTGTCTTACGCTCATATTATTTAATATTATAGATTATAACAAATACTGAATCTTGAACAAACAATTTCGTCAACACAAACACATCACCACAGTATCAAGTCTCAAAGTAAAATATACAATTTTCTTGCTATAGCTTTTGTACTGAAAAAGTGCTTTATCACTGTAAACATAAAGCACGCATCACCATAAAATAAACAACCCACGAAAACGCAGCTATCAACTTCACATTGTCTTAAAATCATTACAAAAAATAATCTATTATTTTAACAAATTGTATCATTGCGAAACTTGTGGCTGATTCGGTCCCATTGCTGAGGGCACCAAGGCTGGCCCCTGCTGCTGACTCATTGTACGAGGCAGTTTTTGCATCAATTCCTGAGCTGCTTCCCATAAGAAGGATTCACCTTAAAATAGACAACACAATAATAACAGCAGCGCGACACTGACGAGAGCACTGAAAGCATGCAAACAGTAACAGTATTCTCACACCCTGTAATTAAATAAATGAGCACTGAAAACAGTTAAGTTACCGTGTCGCGTCAAAAACAGCTACCATTTCAACTTTTACAGTTAACCATCATACACCATAACTTTTAAGCCCAACAACAGTCAACATGAAAATAGCTGCTTTTGATGGAGGGAATCAAACTTATTACTAATGGAGTAACTAAGCCCAGGGACCTTCGAAAGTACACTTCAATACCGTAATGCATGTACAACATAAAATTCACCTGTTATATATATATATATATATATACATATATATATATATATATATATATATATATATATATATATATATATATATATATATATATATATATATATATATATATATATATATATATATATATATATATATATATATATATATATATATAATATATATAAGCCTGAAATTTTCGTTAACAAGTCTTCATCAAGCCTAAACTAAATCTTGGTTCATATTTTGTAAGTTTGTAAGTCAATAAAACATCGCCAAGCATTAGCAAGTATTATTGTATTAAGGTGGCGCTCCTGAAATGCGACTTTTCAAAAAACGGCAGTTTGGGGCCAATTTTAGATACACAATGGCAAGCTGGTGTAAAAGTACGCCTAAATACAAAAAATGAAGTTGATTGATACAAATTAGCATTCACTGTAGACCAAACGTGAGTGGAATTTCGGCTTGCGATTTCTCTTCGCAAGTAAGTAGCTGTTGCACAATCAATAGCTCATTTTGCTCACCTCAACGTGATTGAGCGGTCGCAAAAAGTCATTTTTGATGAATATGATTGATATATCGAAAAACACTAAAATTGCGATTTTTGAAAAAACATAAATTTGGCTAAATTTTTTAGATACTATCGATTTGCCAAAAATCAAATTTTGCGACCGCTCCAAGGTGCATTTATGTGCCAAATTTTAACTTTTTTCGTTGAGCCAATTTTTTAAAATCGCAAGCCGAAAATTTGCGTTTGTATTCACACGCACTATATTTCTGTCTCATGCAGAAAGTATTGCGTTAGTTCACAAAAAAATTATACCACACTCAATAAAACATCACAAATTTTTAATTACGTTTCAGTAAAACACAACTGCTAGTGTTTTTCAGCCTTTCAAATTCATTACATACGTGTAAATGCACTGGCTTGTGAAGGCATTTCCGTGAAAATCTATTTTTCTTGACGAAATTTGCTCAAAAATGTTCAAAAAATTTTTATGTAATATGTACATCAAACTGAGGGAAATTCACTTCTGATCAACTTTTGTTCTTACAATGCATGTTTATTTTTGCGCGTTTTCCAAATAATGGCCAAAACCCACATTTCAGGAGTGCCACCTTAAGAAACATTACGCGCATTATTTGCTAAGACTTGAGAGAACTGAAACACGGCTTCACGCATAAACAGACCCAAGTCTGAACGTTCAGCTCAGTTTTGGATCTATCATACACACGTTTAATAATGCTGATTTCATTAATAAACACTGTCCACTTTGAAAAAGGTTGTTGTTTGTCTGGCCAACCGGCTCGCTTTAATAATGATGATTTCACCAATAATTTCATTAATAAAATAAAAAAAACGCATCCACATTCGCACCTGTATTAGCAGCCGCCCGTCTCTGTTCGCCGCCTTCGCGAAGAATATGGTTGATCTGTGCCAGAAATGGTCCCATATTGGTGGCCTCGGACAGGGTCATGAGACAGATGGTGTTCCCTGAGGTCATTTGTTGCTGGCCCTGCTGCGGGCCACTGGTCATCGAGGCGCCCAGTTCGTGGATCACGGGCACGGAGATGCTCACTGGCTGAGTGCCGCCCACGCATTTGATTTTCAGCTGAAAAAATAGAAAAAATGATTTAGCTTTTTATTGAATTTTTACTGTAAAAGAACAAGTAACACAAAGAAAGGAAAACAACTAATTGGGGCCTGAGCCCCTGAACCCGCCTACGCAGATGATTTTCAGCTGAAAAAACCAAAAACTGGAATGACTGTGCAGTCACACAACAAGAAAGAAAAAGAAAACAAAATGTCCATTCTATTCTTCAAATCAAAAGGTATAAAAAAATCTCGACTAAAAGCATAATATTTTGCATTATCTTTATTATTCAGCAAACAAAGACTAAAGCACTATGTTTTAAAAATTTATCCCACATGCTCAGGTAAGAATATCTCCATTAGCCAGCAATCCACTGTCCACTTCTGAGTTCAGTTAGTCTACAGCTCAGTCTGAACTATCATAATACCCGCAGATTTGTATTAAGTCGTTTAAGGTGGTAGTTGCGTTTTCGAGGTTTTTGTGATTTCTATGTAAACTTTGCGCCCACAGAACTCAAGTTACAAATGAAGCCTGAGCATGAATTTTTGGCCCATTACTGTAAAGGTCAAAATCCCCAGGCATGTCTCTCACTTTTTCGAAATTTCACCTGTGGACATTTTTAGAGGGCTTTACGTATTAGAAAATATGTTAAATTTTCGGTGCCTTTGTTTTAAAGCTATTTTCTCAGTAAATTGACTAGTTATTTAAAAAGTGGGGGAGATGCCTGGGGATTTTAAACATTACGAAAACCTTGCCAACTTTCAGTCCCAACAGGTAACCGTATGATTCAGAGCTGTGGCGCAAACTTTTTGTAAAAAATCCTCGCATTTTGGAAAGGACCTTCCTTTAGCCGCGTGTAGTGAAAAGAAAATCAAAGGTTAAGTTTCAAAGCATGGCATACGTTTAGGCAATATATTGTTCTACTTTATGCAAAAGACCGCTTGTGATTTGAATTTGTAAACGCTGAGCTATGGTTTTCCAAAAAAACACCTAAAAACGCAATTACCCCCTTAAGATCTACACACCGTCCAGAAAGCTGTTACTGTACGCCTACACCAAAAACTAAGCAAGCATATTTTCACATATTAATACGCAAAAGCCACCCTTCTTCTATTTAACAGCAAACTAAACGAAACACAATCATTTCCTGCAATGACTTTAATTAAAAAGTAAAAAACGCATCCTCACCCAAAACAGCAATTTCTTTCCATCGTGGCTTGTGAGAACAGAACTACCGCCAGGACAGGCCATTCGTAACGTGGGCATGCTTCGTATTCCCATATCGTGCAATGGCGGTACGGCCCAGAGCAATGTCGCCTCCCACGGCCAACCCATGGCTCGGGCTCCTCCCTTAAAAACATAGTCTTTTCATTACAAACCAGTTCATTCATCCAGTCAGCCAATCAAAGGGCATTGTATAAAAATACACCATATTTCACAAAAATGACAACAAACCATGCCATAAACTGAGTAGTTTAACTCAATCAACCAGCATTGGTCCGGTTAGTTTTAAACTTATCTCTAAAGCGACATCACCGCAGCTACGCTATTGCGCAATGGAAACACAATGCAAACAACATTAGTAGACTAAACCCACATGCAATTGATGTTTCATTAAATGTATGAAGTTTCTAAGCAAATCGGGCCGTCCGTGTCTGGTGGTCAGCTTGAGAAGTTGGAAAAAGCTAATGAGACGAATTTCACGAAAATGTCTGCCGACAATGACCGCAGTGAAATACTGCTCAAGTGTGGACAGCTCAGCGTTGGTCCAGCCTTCAGAGCTTTCTAAAAATATAGATGGTAAGCACTAAAAAATAGATGGTACGTAGCTGCATACTGCAAGGTTCAAATCAAACTATCAGACCCAACACAGTCTGGTCTGACTATCCACGTACATACGTTGTAATTATTCGCCAGCACTATGTACAATGTCATACGTCATACTGTTTTCTGCCCTTAATACTTTTTTCAGTTATTCCTTTAATAAACCAGAATGTTTGCAAGTAATCCTATTTTCGCCACAACCTTCTTTCAACTGATCCTGGAAAATTTACCGGTTTGCAGGGATAGCCTTAATGTGGCTGTGCCGTTGACCTCATCCACCCAGATACAGCACTGGAACGGAGGAATTGAGAAGTTAAGCAGATTTCTTTTTCGTTGACACGGCTGAAATCGGCAAGACATTAAAAGTGAAAACGTTGACTAAGCTTCAAAAAAGTCGGGTTATTGTTAGACAACCACACAGTCCCATTGTTATAAAACGTTAACTACATAAACACATAGTTGATACTTATTCAATCAACTAAGCCAAATTGGAAACTTTTTTAATCATGGTTAGGGTTAACAAATTGTTTCAGAAGCAGTGTTCATTCAAAACTATTAACATGTCAAAACCAGAGACGCACGGGGTGAATCGGCGAGGGGGGGGTGGCCGACCCCTGGCGGAAGGAGAGGTGGTCCCTAGTTTTGGCCATTTTTCGGCGACAGCCGAAAATTTTTCAGAAATTTTCAATTTTCAACTCATTTTTGGGGTACTTTTTTCGCCGCGGGCGAAAATTGTTTGCAATTTTTCAACTTTTTACGCATTTTTGGGGCACTTTCTTGGACATCAGAGGGGGGGATGGGGGGTTGAGGGGGGGTGCCGGATGTCTGAGGGGGGGGGTGCCGACTTCCCTCGGGGGGGGGGGGGGGGTGTATACCCCCCCTACCCCCCCCCCCCTATGTGCATCTATGGTCAAAACCACATTTCCAAAATCCCAAGCAAATCGTTCAAACTGAAAAATCTCAAAAAAACTTTTCACATTATTTAAGCAAACTACTACAAATACAAAAAACATTCAAAAAAGCACGTACCAGCGACAAGGCTTTAAACTGGGATTCCATATTAGCCAACAGATGCAAGCTTCCCAGGAATCGCTCTAGCACACTGACACCGAGCTTATTCAATGGTCGGCAAATGCTGTGCAGAGAGGCAGCGGAGACAATGATAGGTTCCGGGCAAATGGACCAATCAGGAGCCGTGTTCTGTCCCACCGGTCCCACACTCCCACCCATGGGTGCTGGTCCCACGGACCCGATCCCACCCCCGCTCTGTGAAAGGACGCTGGACGGGTTGGAAGTACAGGCCATCACTGAAAATGTAACATTAGTATGGGTTTGGCATTATTGACAAAAAGTAAGCAAGGTATTTTTTGTAATTGTATTACGTAAACACAATTTTCCGACAAAAATGACAAAAAATACAAAATTTCTTAATAAAGTTATATTAAGTTTAAAAATCGGTGAATAGGCTTAGCAGCTTTATGAATGATCACAAGTTTGTAATAGAGAAACCTACAAAATAAACAAAGAAAGAAACCTTAATCTTATTTAAATACTAAATCTGTATATATCATTCCTTGTGCACGCAAATCTAACAATAAAGCAGCAATAGCCAAAACAGCCAAACGTACTGCCAGCATCCAAACCCCACGATGAAGTGGGACTCTGAAATTCAGGCTGATGTCCCATGGAGCCGGGTGGGATAGACCCTGGACCTCCGGTTGAACTGCCGGTAACCAGGGGGGACGCTGCCGGTGCAGGGGAGGGCACGGGTTGTTGGCTAAGCAAGGGACCCGTAGAGGAGGGGGCGGGGCTGGGCTGGGGTTGCTGGGCGGCGGGGGAGGGGGTGGGGGTGAAGACCCCGGTCATTCCAGGGTGAGACATGGGACCCCCAGGGGGTGCCGGGGACGGGGTCATCAGAATAGATGGGCCTGGGGCAGGGGAAGGGGGCAGGGGTGTGCCGAGCATTTGGGGCGCTGGGGAGGGGCCGGGCAGAGACGTGGCTCCGACGGAGGGGGGACCGCCCAGCATTCCGGGATGGGGGACCATCTGGGGAGAGGACATGGAGAGACCTGCGATGGGAGACTGGACCGAGGCTGACTGAATACTGCCGGGATTCTAAAATTGAACACAGAATTTAATGACCTGCTAAATGAGTATATACATATTATTTATTTTTTGAAAGCATAATAATAGTTAGTTATAAAAAATTACCATGCACACAAAAACACAAGTAATACGATCCCTGTATACAGCCGACGAACAAATCTACCACAGTGAATCGCACCGAAATACGGTTTTAAATTATTATTATAGTTTAACTTGAATCGAAATCAAGAGCTCTAAGGTTACCATCAATCTAGCAGGTGAGGCTGGAGTGGTGGGCTGTGAGCTATAGGCGGAGGCAAGGGGGGCGGGGTAGGGGGACTGGGAGAGTTGCTGGGAAGAGGGGGCACTGCGAGGGGCTTGGAGGGGGCCACTGTAGCTGGCCGAGCTGGTGAGTCCAGACAAGGTCCCCCCGCCACCGCTCGCAGACTCACTGACCCGTACTGTACCCGTGCCTTCGTGCTGATAACGATTCAGCATCCACTGAAAACAAAAGGTTGGTCAAATTAGGCATACATGAAAGAGGTGGGATGGACGGACTTCCCCCCCCCAGCCCCAAAAAATCGATGGCCAGGGCGGTCCCGAAAATCTGGGCAAAATTGCAAAATGACATTTTTTTAAAAATCTAAGATATTTTCAACCGACCAGGGGGGTTGTGTTCCCATATATTGGCCGGAGAGGCCTTCACGAAATTTTACACCGTTACATGTATGGCTCAAATAATAAAAATAAATAAAGACTCAAGGCATAAAACAACTACAAGCTACTATGCAATTGTAATGAATACTGAGCAGTGAAATCTTTGAAAATTCAAAAAATATTAAAATGGAAACTAAAAAACAATCAGCATCCAAACCTTCAGACCAATCACAGCGCTGGCCGTAATCTTTCCGACCGATTGCACTTTTTTATCCGCCAGCCAGCCGCCCACGTCTCGAACAGCCAAAAGGCCATTGGCCAAACAGTGGAGGTCCAGGCAAAAAGTGTTGCGGAAGATCAGACGATAGGAGGTGACCGTCAGCGGTACTATCATGAAATAATGGCCCAGCCGTTGTTCAGCTGCGGCCTCTGAAACCACACAACACTGAACTGTGAGCAGAGAGCAAGCGTTATAATCTAAAGTCTGACCAAAAATTGCTACGCCAAGAAATAAAAACAAATGGGGTGATAAAGTTTGTGATTACTCGCTGTACTCTTGACACTTGCGGTTCGTTCTTTCATACTGAAATCAGGTGTTGCCCATTGTTTCAGGGTCCAGCAATCTTTGGTTAGACTTTAAAACACTCATAACACTGCTTTGCCATCTTCGTTTTTCGGATATCAATATTATATCAAATCTTATTATTTTCCATTTCACAGCCAAGCCAAACTTAGGTATTCCAACAACTGACCGACAGTAACGAGCGGTCTCTGCGGCAGCTGAGCAATAGACCCGAGAACGCCAATGGTGTCATGGCAAATCTGCGCCAACCAGGCGATTGAGTAGCTAAAAGAAAGCTTAAAAATTATCCTTACGATGGCGCTCTGAATAACCGACTTTGGGCGTTAAGTTTTCGTTAACTAAGAAGAAAAGTTGTTTAGAATTAAACAAGCTTTCATTTACATAACGTCAAAATTTGTTCAACTTTAATTTCAACCTATTTTTAATGGGAAAAATATTGAAATTTCTATACCAAAAAATTTCGCATGGCTTTTAGTACTTTTTAAAACAGTTTCATGCAGCGAAGTGCTAGCTGCAACTTTTTAAAAAGTCATATGTGTAGGCAAACCTTTCTAAAAAAATTTCCAAAATACGTTGAGCAACATTGACAAAAATACAGTATTTTTCAAACCAATTTTTCGTTAGCTACTTTTTGGCTTCTGGAACTTTTCTCAATGGATTTTAGTACTAAAAATTAGCTCTATTTTTTGGAAAAGCGTATGTGTAGGCAAACTTCCGGTTTCTGAAATGGGGAAATAGGGTTCATTTTTTCAAGAACACTGTCAGCTGCGAAAACCGATCCGAATGAAACTTGGCAAACTCTTACAACAGATGTATATGGAGGCGCCGAACTTCACGATAAAAATTAAAATAACTAAAAATTTGTCATCAGTAACTAAAATTCGACAAAAAAATTGCAGCTCGCCAAGAGAACTGCCTTTAATTATTTAAGTTATAGATTGTTAAATTTGGTTGAGGCACCACTGAGCTACGTCATTTCAAACATTTGTCAAGTTTTTCAAAATTTCAATTTTGAAGCAGTCAGACTTTGTTAGAATGCTCCGAGACTCACCAAACTTTGCAAAAAAACTTGTCTGGTGTCCTGGGTTTTTTTGGGCCAAAACGTTAGCATTGGCGAAAATTTTTGAGAGTTTGCTAAAACTTTTTTGGTCGTTTTAGCCAATTTGCTAAAACAAATTCGGCATAAAAAATTTCTGATAGCTCTCCAATTCACCAAAGTTTGTCCAAAACTCAACAAAATTTTCCTATGCGTCCCCAATTGATCGTTTTTTGCTATTAGACGCAAAAAATTGTGAATCCTTGTGACTACAATTTACACCCATCTGCAACAATGCTTCATTTAACATAGTGATCCAGTCAAGTATTTAATCTTTCTGTTGTTCAATTTTTCAGGATCAGTTTCTTAAGTTACTTCGTTTACTTAAAACTTTCGCAAACCACGTTCGATGAGTCATTCCGATCCGTCAAACGTCGTGAGTATTTCGAAATAAATCAAAAAGTTTCGACTTCGCCCTGGGAACTGCTACAATACCAATCCCAGACACTTGCTGGTTCGTGCGGTTCGAAAACGCCAAAATACGACAATCTAGCATTCATAAACAAGTGGGGAAGAAAAGTTTCAACTTTCCCTTCAACTTTCCCTTCACTTTCAACTTCAAAATTCTCGATATATACGTCACTACTTGACAAAAATTGACCCAATCATAAATAAAATTCATTCAAATTTTCCTGGAAGCTACCGCCCCTAGATTCCTGCGACTGTGTGGCTTACTTTTCTTTGTTACTCCAATTCACCAAAGGCTATGCATGTCTACATGTATGAGTTACTTACTCATTCTTTTTCCACTCAGTCCACAGCAGTAGCTTATAGGCAGCGTGTGGATTGGTGATGGGCAGTCCCTGAGTGCCGAAGGTTAGGTTGTACTGGCCACTGCTGAGGCTGCTGGGCTCGGGGTTGGCGGCAGTGTTGTTGGCCGCTGCGGTCTGGGCCTGAGCCGGCGTCTGGATCCAGTCAATGACCACAGAATAGGACTTGCCCGGGCCGTAAAACAATAGCATGCGTTGGTAGGTGAACAATACCTCGATGTAACTGAAAAATTAAATTGAGGTATATTATTGTGCACTAGAGGCCGGTATTATAGTGTTGTCATAGCAAATTATCTTAGACTTCGTAGAAAATGTCGTCAACAAAATATTGTAAGTTTTACCAAGAGTACATAATAGCTTCTCAATTTATATAGAAAAAGAGTGAGACACTCTCCAGCCTGCCTGTGTTCTAACACAGGCAGATGCGCTGGTCGTTTTCAGGCTACATGTTGACATTCTATGCAACATGTGGCTGACCAATCAGCGCGTAGATTCCCTGCGTAACACACTTTAGTATATAATCGCTGATGCGTTGATAAGCATTAAAATAGGGATAAAAGCTTAATAACTCATTATTTATTCATAGTCTGCCTGTAAAAACATTAAAAAAGGTTTGCAAATACCTCTAGGGATATTTTGGCAAACTTTCAGCGAAATTGATTGAGAAACTTTTGAGAAATAAACTTTACTGAATTTCTTCAAAGTTTCTCAATCAATTTCGCTGAAAGTTTGCCAAAATATCCCCAAAGGTATTTGCAAACCTTTTTTAATGTTTTTACAAGCAGACTATGAATAAATAATGAGTTATTAACCTTTATCCCCATCCCGTTTTATGATTGGCGCACGTGCACAGGCGCCTGCCAATCAGAGAATAGAAGCTAGCTTCTGATTGGCCAGTCACATGTTGGCCAGGTTTTACCAAGAGTACATAATGACGTCTCACTCTCTATAGAAGAAGAGTGAGACACTCTCCAGCCTGCCTGTGTTCAAGCACAGGCACATGTGCTGGTCGTTTTCAGGCTACATGTTGACATTCTGTGCAACATGTGGCTGGCCAGTCAGTGCGTAGATTCTCTGCGTAACGGTAAAACACGTCAGTTATAACCGCTAATGCGTTGATAAGCATTAACATAGAGATAAAAGGGTTAATAACTCATTTTTAATTTAGGTGCGAAAACATCACAATATGTTTGCAAAAACCTTTTTGGGCATTTTGACAAAGTTTAAGTGAAAGTGATTGAGAAACTTTACAGATATAAACTTTCTCAAAAGATTCTCAATCAATTTCGCGGAAAGTTTGCCAAAATATCCCCAAAGGTGTTTGCAAACCTTTTTTAATGTTTTTGTCAACAGACTGTGAATAAATAACGACTTATTGACCTTTTATCCCTATCTTAATGCTTATCAACGCATCAGCGATTATAATACTAAAGTGTTTCGCAGAGAATCTACGCGCTGACTGGCCAGCCAGGCCAGAAAATAACCAGCGCATCTGCTTGTGCTAGAATGCAGACAGGCTGGAGAGTGTCTCACTCTTCTTCTATAGAGAGTGACGCTATTATGTACTCTTGGTTTTACTGAAAAACTCAGTATAATCCATTGCAGGAATATAATATTATCGGTCCTATCCTAACTCACAAGATTATCATGTAACTTTTCTTTCTACTTTCATCATTACCACGAAAAAATTTTTTGCCATACAACTCTTAATTCAGATTGGAAACTACTACTACTTCTACTTGGATTTGGAATACATCTCAAAGCAGGTGTGCGGTGAAAAACGACAAACTACTAAAAAACATAACATACTTATGCAAAATGGCATTATATATTGGTGCAAAGGCGTGCAAAAGCTTGAACAAGTGAGCATAGATAGCCAGCGACAGAAACAGATGATCCAGATATCTGGGCAAAGAGTCCTGATTCAGCTGCAAAGAAATACACCGGACTTCCTGACTTCCGCGCTGATGGCGACCTGAAACAGCACAAACTGTTTTGTCGCTAGCGAACCTAGTTCGAAGGTAAGAACAAGGGCAGCAGCGCCGAGAGACACGAGTGGAAAATAAAAATGGAAGCTACTTCATCGACAGTTAGATGGCAATGGCAAGAGAGGCTGAGAAACTGTACCATATCTTACACAACATCACTCTCTTTCAAACAAACTCTAGTGAGCAACGGGCAGTTAGTGTTATAAACAACAACAAAACGCACAATAATATGTAACAGAGAAAATCTTTTGCGAGAGAGCCAAGAAACGGGGGTGGGGGGGGGTGGTAGCGATGCTGGGTCTAAACCTAGCTATACGTGGTTGAGATACAGAACAGTCTGCCAGGGAATCCCCAGCTCTATCGCCTCACTGTTATCATTTCTCACCTATGTAAGCTTGGAAACAATGTATAATCTACAAGATGTTATAATTACTCTTCAAAAAAGACAATCGCCTCCCCAGAAGCCCTAACCAGATTCATTTCAATACACTCGTTTTGGTCACGTTTTGCTCGACAATTTGGTTCAAAATTATTGTCAAATTATGCATTCTATTAAACCGTACCAGAGCCAACAGAGCCAGTGGATTTCAGTGGACTATCACGGAATACAATTTCTACAACCCCGATCACAGAGCGATCCAGGCGAATGCTAAAGCTGGCAATTTGGGACCAGAGCAGCTCGAAGAGATCAGGCGGGCAGTCGGCGGGCGGACGACCAAACCTGAAACAAAAATAAGAATCTATAAGAACTACGAAAAATCTAAGAAGATCTAAAATAAGAATAAGAAGAACCTAAGTCAGAAATCAGAATCGAGCCCTTAGGGCTTTTTCACACACTATAGTAACCTTTTCATAAATTTTTAGTTAATTAGATTAGCTTCAGCAATTCAACCATCATATTTGATGAACTTTTACAAAACTTTGTAAAACTATTAAACCGTATCATCTGCATTATTTGCTTACAAAATTTATGAATAAAGTCAATCGTATGTTATGGTCGATTAATCTAATCCAGATAAAATTAATCTTAATGAAAAGGCCCTTAGCTCTTATAATGGCATCAAATCAAGCAGTATAAAATTGCTCCAACAAAATGTACGTACCCAAGAATACGCAGAACACAGCAATTGGCCGGCGCGTCATCATTTTGCAGTGGCTGATAGTAGACATTTCGTCT
Organism: Trissonchulus sp. WLG1_4; assembly: GCA_030248245.1. Taxonomy (NCBI): domain Eukaryota; kingdom Metazoa; phylum Nematoda; class Enoplea; order Enoplida; family Ironidae; genus Trissonchulus; species Trissonchulus sp. WLG1_4. Next base: position 76,861 of record JASANF010005693.1, read on the forward strand.
GTCCAGCTCGTCACGTAGTAGCAGGAATGGTATCCGTTCTTCGCACAAACTGACGACCCCACGAAGCTCACAGAACAAGGATTTGGCCTGAGGTGATGGTGGGAAGCCGGGTTCATGACTCATCGCGGATGACTGTGTCACACCGGTAGCAGTGTCATCGGCAAATTTGGAACGCTAAAATTAACAGCTACTAGATCAAATCGACAACGGGGTGTAAATTAAAGGAAACACTTCACAACAGGCAACAGACCCACTAGATTTAAGAAGAAACAGTTATATAAATCCTGAAACTTGTTTATTGGAAAAAGATTTTGACAGCCAAAGAACCCAAAAGGGTCAAAAATTAGCACCATAACGTGGTCCAATACTCAATCTCAAACTGACCCTAAAGATGAAACGCTAAAAAAATACTAAAAATAAGGAGCTTTAAAACCGCCCACTACAGTGAAAAAACCTACCTTAAGAGAAACATCCGAAGACGCAGTATCAAAGGAATGTCGTCTTTTAGAATCCTTCCGGAACTGACTCAAGTCAAACTGGATTGTATTTAATGGTCTGAAAAAATAGATTACAAATTTATAATACTCGACCGGTCTAAAATTATCAGACCTATAATTCACGACTTTCAAAACTGCCCACAGCGTAAAGAAACTAGCGTGACTTGACGTGCAAGAGCGGCAACTACGCGGTTTAAGTACTCAACTCCAATTGTTAAGCGCCGACCCAGGGATGTAACCAGCTGTACTGTTACAAAACTACGTAAACTCTATAGTATCCCCCTGTACGTACTCCTAAGCTACATAAACTACGTGCGGTGAAATCATTGTTTGACGTCACACCACACGAAAAAAGATAACACACGCACACTCACACAGTCACACTCACACAGCAGCCAAACATTCGGCGGACCACAATTTGCGTCAGCAAATGCCTCCATGAGTATTCTATAAACATGGACGTCACCTCGACGACCACATATCCATCTTCAGGTAAGGCTGCCTGTTGCGTGCCCACAGCAAGATATCCCATTTTCAATCCCATAGGAATGGTTCATAAGACTACAGGTACATGACCTCTTGCTCTGTAAGACTGTGAATAGCAAAGATCTTTATCCCGCAATGTCAGTGAACTGGCTACGACAATAATTATGAAGGAAGATAACAGCGGTCCGCGAAGATCTGTCTTTTTTTTATTTTATTTAAGTGTTAATATAATTTCAGTCATTCTCTGTTCACCTTAACAACGGCGTGACGCCAGCGTCTTCGGTGCCAGACTTTTTGGCACCAGTTGAGCCGGAGGCAGAGTCCAAATCCATCCCCGCCTGGGACAGCAGGAGTTGACTGGACCTGGTGTGATTTAAACTCATCAGATGATAGTTCACTGAGACGCCGTTCATAAAGCTCACATCTGACGCAGTCATCTTTACTTCAATTATCTAAAAAAATTAAATACAGTTCTTGAAGTTCTGCGGTTCTAAACAAAATAAACTTCGGTAAGACTGAAAGAAAACATGGCGTGGCAAAATCAACAAAGCTCATTTCGATAGTCTTTGCAATTTCCAAGCTCATACCTCAAAGTTTAAATGCTCAAAAATGACCACAAATATTCTAACTAAACACCGTGAGTCAAACTTCATACCAAACAGAATCCATGAAATCGATTAAAGCGCAGAAATAGCAAATGAGGACTGAGGGAATTGAGAAGAGTGGCGCTGTTGGGGGCGAAGTGAGGGGTCATCATTTTGACGGGCAAAAAGTTCACCAGACGCAAACATCGAGCCTTCACTAGCTCAAATCTGAAACGGAATAAAATAGAATGGCTCATACACACAAATGTCGAAAAAAATTGACCCCCTGCTCTTAAAGAGCTGGCGATCTTCTAAATGGCTACCAACACACCTCCGCAGTTGGAAACACTGCATTCAACGAGTAATGGGTGGAGCCAGACATTATGTAATTTCGAAAATTACAATGGAAACTCCCAGTTTGTGATCCGCTGATGGTTGATCTGTAAGTAATTGTAAAACTGATACCTCACACGTTAAAAAACGTAACTATGAAAAACAAATAGGTTACTAGTACCCAAAAGCGGTAAAAACTAATCAAATTTTGCCATACCTGAGATCTCTTAGCTTCGTGCGAAGCTGTGTCAAGGAATTCTGATCCAGCAACTTCTCCAGGTCTTTTAAAATCTTTGGTACTCGACCTAAAACAAGGAATTAAGAGTGAGCTTATGGAAACTGAACTCCGTCAAATCAATGACCACTAAAACAGCGAGAACTGCTTGTCTCCGAGAGCTTATAATGGGTCAAGTAAGATTAGCAACTTCATTTATATACATTAAACATGAAACACTAAAATTTAACATTATTTTAGTTCAGTCCTAATCTGACATGAGAGTCCATTGTGAAATTCCGGGCGTGAGCCATTAATACATTTTTGCTCTAAAGTCTGACCAAAAATGTTGAACCCTGAGAGAAACAAGGTGGCATGATTATTGTGACTACTCGTACTCTTGATGCCTGCAATAGTGCAATGCGTTCTTTGCGTAATAAAATTGCGTGTTTCTTTTTACGCGGCGGCCTCAGCCGCCGCGTATACTAGATATTAAGTTTGTGTCTGTAACATAAAAAATTTCTAGATCGAAGATCTAAACTTGCTGGTGCTGAACAGCAGCAAAACCGGTTATCTAATCAGCTGTGTTGCAGTGTGTGTGCATCTTATTGAGTATCTGTACAGTGGTATATAATGCTGTGCCGTCGATGATCAATGAGCGCACGCAAAAGACGAATGAATTCCTGTGGAATTTATGTTGGTCGTAATTTTAATCACAAAGCGGGATGCTGAGGTGGAATACAGGTCATATACATATATGCTCTGTCTTGGTGCGAAATTATTGAGGTGGCGACTCAACATCGAGACAAGTAAACGGTATATATAGTGACGATATCGTGAGCTTCCATTAGTTAGCTATTGTGCCGCGTTTTATATTCTTTGGAATATCTTCAGAGTAATGAGATCACTAACACGCGTTGCAGACAAAAACCGTGAATCTGGGTCGTCTAATAAATCTGAACTACGATAGGACAAATATTCACTACTCGCAAGACGTACTTGTTCTCTCAGGATCCAGCATTTTTTGTTCAGATGTTCGATCTAGGGTTCAACATAACCAGCATGCCCTGACAAAACACAAAACAGCCAAGCGCTTACCCGTTGATCCGACAAGTCCGCCCTGCATCTGACACATAAAGCGACCCGTAAACGCGTTGATGGTGATCCGCAGGCCAGCATCCGGCAACAGCTTCATCAGTAAATAAGGATATTCTCCATTCATATGCAGGCGGTTTTGGCAATGACCTTTGCTGCTTCCGCCGGAAAACAGGGAATTGTGCAAACGCTGCAGACGTAGCTGCACTCGAATTAGAATGGTATCCATTAGCAGAGATTCCAAGTCTAGCTTGCTGCCCAGCACAAGCGAGGGAAGCCGCGCCTCGTCAGCCTGAGGTTGGTGAACTGTCTAGAAAAACAATTGAACAAATTAAAAAGTGTTCTAATTGAACGCAAAACGTTATAAATTCACCATACATAAAAAATAGTGCCTGTCACAATAGGGCTTCACAAGCTGATAATATGATTACACTATTAATTATGAAAAAACACTACAATTTTTGAGTAAGTTGCTGTATATTCTATGCCCACTGTGCATGTGCTAAAAATTACACCACATTCAAAACATAATCATTCCTTACTGATTTTGCATAAAATGTGAGCCTAATGGCACTCTGTTGGACAGAATAGTGTCAATAAAAATATGCTCTTCCTGTCACTACTAAAACATAATTCCCTGCTTACTTGCAATGGTTTGCCGGGCAAATTATCGGCCACTTGAATGATGAGTTTATAGTTGAGTTGTCCGGTGGGACCTCCCGCAGCCCCACTGCTTCCCATAGCCGCTGGCTGCCCATGGGACTTCCAGTAGGCAATGACCAGCCTTTCGCCCGCCACATAGTCCTGAATGGACAAATTGTCCGCCACCCCTCCGCGTTCTTGGGCCAGACGTTGCGCTTGCCAAAAGAACACCTCCAGTTGCAGCCAGACGCAAACCGTGTGCAACACTTCGTAGACTTCTGACAAGCCATTGGTTGCGCTGTTTAAACTGAAAATATAAAATAAACAGCCTTGTTATTGGTGTTGTTGATGATTTCGAGTAATAGCATTAATCGATCATTTAGTAGAAAATCTTCAGTCAAATAACAGACCAATATTAATATTATACACACTTCACATACGTACAATAAAAGCGATCTCGCCAACCCTAATACACTAAGCGTAGTATAAGCGCCAGCACAATCGCAATAAAAAATAAAAAATATAATTTTCAACATCTAAGAATAAGCAGCGCAAGCAGCGCATTCAATTCACGCCATACATCAATATTACACGCAGTCATAAATAAATGTCCATACCGTCCCTGCAACAATTGATGAACGTAATGCAGCTGCAGTGGATGCAACAAATCAGAGCCCTGTCCGATGCCTGCGCGGTCTTCCACCAATATTTCCAGCTCCAACACCGTCCACGGCGTCTCGGCCAGCTCGCCCAGCAACGTTGCTTTCAACTCAAACTCGCCTTCCACACGAATTAATGCCTAAAAAAGTTCAAAACTGCTCTCATGAAGGATTGGACAAATCGAATCTAAAAGACCGATCGAATGGAAAAGGGTGTTAACAAGCCGGTCTGACGTAGTATATAATATGTGAGCAAACTTTATACAACTATCACTATATAGAAATCCATATTGTATTCATGGAAAGTGGAAACCGTTGCAACAAATTCAATAGTTTTACTGTCATTTAATTAATCGCTAACCATTCCGTTCTTCACTTTAATGTTCTGCATATATGCAGGAAATGGATAGGCTTTGGACAGCAAACGCTGCAGAACCACTTGATTCAGACGTCGCACGATACAGGCCTTTTCATTATTTGTGATCGGGGGTTCCGGAACAAAGCGATTCTGAAAAACACCGCTGCTTCGTTGATTCGCAGGTTAAAAATACTTACGTACATGGTTTGGCAGATCTGGATGGACTACGACTACTGGATTGAAGTTTTACAACTTAACCCAAAACGAAAGTCGCATAAGAAGACACACTGTAATTAGTATGATATCCTGCAATGAATAGCGCATACAGTATCAGCATAGAATAAAAATAAACAACTGTGAATTATCGCTAACACGACAGAAGCCAAAACCAGTAGAATATAGTACCTTAATGCATGCTGGCAATCTTGGATAGGTTCCCAGAGTGAGGACGTCAACTGCGGCAGGAATTTGGAATATTGGCAATCTAAAATTACCAAAAAATTTACTTTTAATTTGATCTTTAGTTTCAACTAAATTTAGAAATAATGTTATATATAAACTGCATGAATTTTTCACTAGTTGCCTACAACCAGGGCATAGCCGAGGGTGGAGGGGAATCCCCGGTTCCGAAATTTTTTTCCGATTGTAATTGTACACATTGATTGTCCCCTTTGGTTTTTATGACCTGGCCGGAACAAATTTCCGATGAGTTTCCAATTAACCAAATTCTGCCAAGCAGTCTAAAATCAAAATTTGTCTAATTTTTTCCGCTGTTTTATCGAAGCAAAAATGACATTTTTTTATGAATTTACGGTCTGTAATGTCAAAAAACGTTGTAAAACTTCCAAATGTGCTGGCTTCTGGATGCTCGTAGTACCGTCTCTTGTTTAATTTTCTGTGTTTCAAGCTCCAATGTTACTTTCGATACCACTCTGGCCAAAAAGTTACATTGTTTTTGAACGAAATATTATGCTAACATATTGTGTCGTTTTTTGCGTTAAAATTGCAGTTAAATGCATTTTAAAACAATTCAAACACTCCTCACGACATATCGTGTATTTAGGAGCGAAGTGCGCAGAGAGTATAGTAAACAATCTTGTTAATGCACAACTGATTAACCAACCAATGATTAACAAAATTCATAGACAATAATGAAAATAAATTTCATAAACTGGCAAGGCGCGCCACAAAGTTTTATTCATAAAAAACCAACACGACAAAAACAATTAAATATAATATACCTTGCGCCGGCCAATTTTAGTTTAGACAATTCAAACAGCCGATCCGCCGTCTCACTGAACAGAGCAGCTTGCTCGTTTAAAACGTTCGAGATCGCCTAAATGAAAATTAAAAACATATATAATAGACCACTAATGCAATGAATGAACGTTTTATATTGAGACTTAAGTCAAACGCCATTCGTTTACGAATCTTTTACGAATCTTAGTTACACAGGTATATTATTTAAAATTTTTCAACATGCAAAATTTTAATATTAATTCACAAAAAATATCGCAGGCCTCAGAAGTCAGTTTGGGATGCGCTTTCCACCTACATACTCAAAAAGGGCCTATGTCTAAAGCTTCGGCCAGGAAGCACTATGGTTTTTTCCTCGCACCCCGCACCACTATATATAACGTTTGTTTGATCAGAAAAACAACAATTAATACTGAAATTTTACCGTGCAATTGTCCACTTTGTCAGAGTCTTTGGCCCACCTGACCACGGCTAGCAATCGAATAAACAACTGTCGAGTACTGTTGGCAAAACGTACAATCGCAATCTTCCTATTAAACACAATATTTATATAACGTAACGGCTGATAAAAAGCAAGTAGGTTGATTCCCTAAGCTGATTCTTAGGAGTTAGGAGGACTATTCAACGGGGTTTTCTGTCTGAAAAAATGTGTATTTTTCAATTACACAGACCCATTTTCCCGAAAGTTTTTTTATTCGGGCCGATTTTTAAAGACCCTTGCTAAATAAGCAATATAAAAACGTTAAAAGTGTGAGCATATAGTACAGTAAATATATACATACTTATCCAAATCCGTCTTTCGAGATATCCTAAAATAAAAAGAACACATGTACAGTATTTTCACATTTTAAATCATACGATCACATCTTCAGCATTGCTCAATACCTAGTGTAGCGTCGCTATCTATATAAACGTAGCGTCCACGTCTACTACACGCACACGGTACACCTGTGTATTATATATGCTGACGCAGTGTGACAAAATATCGTGAAATATACAGCGGTAATTTATGAATATTCTTACAAAACCTTGTGACGTATATAACACACATGTGACGCATAGACCTAAACAAACATGTTTCTACGTTAGTATAAATGCTACAGTAGGCAACTGAAAACCAATTCAAAAATAAATACAATAAATACAAATTAAAATGCTACACCAATATTACACACTATATACACAACAACAATGTATAAAGTTACAAATCAGCCATGATGGTCAACTCAGAGTATGTCCGATGCACGGCGGCTTCGATCAGTCGGCCCAGCAGCACGACTGTGGGGTTGGGAGGGACAGGCGGGAGTGGGACGCGCGGGACATTGGATGTTTTCAGATTCCCATCCTCACCACTCCGACAATCAGCATCATCATCTGAGCCACCGGAGCCGCCCGCCTCGTCAGCCTCATTCAACTGCACCATCTGTATTCTGTTGCCAGTGTAATAGAAGCCCTGAGGTACACAAAATAACAACAAAAAGTTCCTAATTTCGTTGCGACTGAAGAATAGAATAATATATATATATATATATATATATATATATATATATATATATATATATATATATTATATATATATATATATATATATATATATATATATATATATATATATATATATATATATATATATATATATATATATATATATATATATATATATATATAATATATATATATAATATATATATATATATATATATATACGTTTCTTAGTGCGCTGAGTTCCTTTTTAGTACATTTGAAGCAAAGAGAACTCGATTTTTAGCTTTTCCAAAAAATTCATGTCGAAAATCATCATTTTTTGACATATTTGGGCTGGGCTAATTGTCAAAAATTATCGGATCAAATGCAGTTGGGGGAGAAATAGTGGACCTATTTTTTTAGTAGAGCATTCTGGGGGAAGCATTTTTGCTTCAATAACCACTATTTCATTTTTTGGAGTTTTTGAGATATGACCGCCCGAAATCTGTTCTGAACCCTCAGTGAGGGCAGTTTTCGCAAATTTTTTCGGCAACCCGTGTTTTCTCCATTCTAAACGTGTTTAAATGGAATCGAAATAGAAGAAGAAAAAGAAGAATGTTTATTTCGCAGCCATACAAAAACAAAAAAAACAATAGCAAAGCAACATTGCAAAAAAAATAGCAAGCAAGGTAATAAAAGAATTAGTTCACAAAAGAAAAAGTAACAGAAAAGAAAAAATAATATATATAATGCATATATATGTAGCTGCAAAATAGGGGAAAGGAGGAACAGAGTCTCTGGCCAGCTTACCCTCGCCCCTTCCATTACCTTACCCATTTCTTAATCTTCTTTTGAAAATATATAAACTGGGAGCAGTTATATACAATTTCACTTGGCAGGAAGTTCCAAATTTTATGCACTCGCCACACGAAAAAATTTTTTGTGTATTCTCGACGTGCCCATACTTTTGGTTTTATCTGCAATGGATGACGACGCAAACCCTCATTAGTACAAAAAGTTATTCATTAGTTCATTAGTACAAACAATTCATCAAAATCAATAGCCACTAAACTATTCACAATTTTATAAACCAGAACAAGATCTGCAATAAGCCTTCGATACTCCAAGCGTTCGAGACCTAACTTAACTAACCTGTCACTATATGAGAGATTACGTAAATCAACAAAACGTTTCGTAAAGGAGCGTTGAAAACGTTCTACTTTATATATATCACGCAGCAAAATGAAACCAATGCACCGCAGAATGAAAGAATGAATGAATGAATTACGTTCTACTTTATATATATATATATATATATATTATATATATATATATATATATATATATATATATATATATATATATATATATATATATATATATATATATATAAAGAAAGAAAGAATATAAATGCAGACGTGAAAGTTTTTCGATTCTCAAATTTTGGCCCGCAGCACTTTTTGTAGTCGCTCAAACGCGACTGATTTTTGAAAAATCGATTTTTTGCAAAATCAAAAATAAAAATGAAAAATCGAAGATGAATCACGTCTAGATTTTTGAAAGATCTTTCTATTGATACCAAGATCATCAAAATCAGTTGAAGTTTCGTTGAGCTACACAGGAAAACCATTTGTTCAAAACTAGTCCAAAACTAGTTCAAAACGCTGACAATTTTGGACTAGTTTTGAACGCGCTTGTTTTGTTCAAAACCAGTTCAAATTTTTTTGAACTCGTTTTGAACAAATTCAGCAGCCAGCGTACAGATTTTGGACTAGTTTTGAACGTCCAAAACGAGTTCAAAATTAGTTTAAAATGTTTTGGACTCGTTTTGGACTAGTTTTGGATGTTTTCTAACGGTTGCATTTATGTTCTCTTTACCTTTTTTA
>JASANF010005694.1:0-82872 GCA_030248245.1 Trissonchulus sp. WLG1_4
TCCCATTGAAGCAGCACAAATATTGTGCAAACAATAATAGTACTTGACCTATTGCCTTAAACCTCCCAGTACAGCATCCTTTCACATCTAGTCAATTCACCCACTGAATACAATATACATCCCTAGTCCGCTCAACGGTTTATCGTCCCTTCCCTTTTTACTGAAACAGAAATAGCCAATCAGCTGCAGGCTCCGCCCACAGTCACCTACCGTAATCTATCGCTCATTGCCTTACCCAATCAATTTTAGTCGATCAACCATGTTGTTTCGGCTTGCAATTTTCGTCATTGAATGGCAATTATGTCCCCGTGCATCTACATCACTGCCAAGCTGGTGAATGGGAAGAGTGTCATACTCTAGCCATGGTTTTAAGCTACCTACAGCATTCTAATTAGGCCCATTGGTCGAGCTTTCTGAACATAACGCACGCAGACTAGGGGTCTATTCCTTTTTCGGTTTAAAGGATTCATTTTAGTCGAACTAAACGGTTTAAAAAACCTTAAAAAAGCCATTACAAAACCTCCGGATTAAACGAACTTAACTTTTAGCGCGCTGCTTTTTAGTCAAACTATATACGCGGATTTAACTACAGATACACGCTAATGTTAAGCAATAAGCATGCTCCGTTTTGTCAAGTGGTAGTTAAGCAATGGGGGCAGACTAAAATTAAGCCACTGATTTATTTTAACTCGTTTAGCCCGTTTAATCCGATTTGCCATTCCTAAACCTCGGACCAAAATAAGTCCAGTCCGCTCAATCCGGTATAAAAGGGATGGATGGACACTGAGACCCTAGCATAACGAAGCATATTTATGACACAGTGTTTCAGTAATAATCAATGCCGCTTCAGTGGGTCGATGTAGGGGTACTGCACGGGTCGCATCTCGAACCCGTTTCTCTCGAGGGATCCCACCGGGTCGCTGCCGTGCCGAGTCATCCAGTCGAGCTCGGGATGCTCTCGGGGATGGCGGTGTCGGGCTGCTGCTTCCGAATCTGAACAAAAGATTTGACGAAAAACTTGAATATAAATTTAAAAAGCAACAAAAAACGTGAATAATAATTTCGGTATTTCAATTTATTGACAAAATAACAAGTTCTGAGGTGAAAATGAAATGTCATCTGCAACTGATACAAGATAAATGTTCAATGTCATTATATATATACTTATGATACAAACATAAAGTCATGACTCATGATAGAGTGTACAGAAGGTGAGGTGAGCAGAAGCTGACCAGAGTACCGGACTACTAGCCAGGTTAAAAGGACGCGCTACGGAATACCTATGTATAACGATAACAAAATGCGCCACTTACTTATTTTAGTGGCATGACCTCTGCGACTACTTGCTGTACTCTTGATAGTCAAAATCTAGTCTTTTCGTAACCAAATCACATGTTTCGTTTTCTCAATTGGTGCAACTATTTTTTGTCAGACTTGAGTAAGTGGATGCGTACCGATTCCATTCTCCAGCCTACTTTCCCAGTCCTTGACGATGGCGGTCCAGTCGGTGACATCGTCCCAGGGCGAGCCCCAGCCGTGGCCGTAAGCACAGGCAGGGTAGGACGGTTCCCCATGCTTCACTATGTCCAGACCTAAGCCAGACAGGACGCTATGGTTCATATGACAAGATTAAGTATGGAAAAAGATATTGTTCTCTACAAAAGCACTTTTTGAAAATGTAGGCTGCACTATTTTTAGTTTAACTGCGAAAGAACGTTTTCAAAAAGTTACAGATTAGTAATGAAAATGTCAAAAGCTAAGGAATGAAGGAACATTGCATAGGTTCTAGAATGAAAATCATTGTCAGGATTCAGGAAGTATATCAAACATGTTTGTTCTTAAATTCTTAAAATCATGAATTTAGCTGATTAAAATTCAAAGGTTTCCTTTGAAAGTTTCAAATGAGGTAATTGCTGTACCTTTTAGCTCAATTTCTTCCGAAACTCTGAAAATGCCAGTGACCTTGAGCAGACCGAACATGATCAGACACAGAACGGTGGACCATGCTGTGATCGCAAGGAGACCAACCACGTTCCACGCCAAACCCTGCAACAAAACCTGTCCACTTAATGTTACAAGTTCTACTTAAGGGGGGCTAGCCAGGTCAAAAATCAAAGTTCTCCAATTTTGCTTATTTTCACATAAGTTACTCATCCAAAGCACCTCTACCTCAGCTAAGAACAAATAAGCTGTGATGGCGAGAAGGCCCTCCACGGTGGACGACAAACCCTGCAACGAAATCTGTCCACTTCATGTTTCAACTTCTACTTAAGGTTACTACGAACGCTCTACTCCCTTGAGTAGACCGAACATTGTCAGACACACAACCAGAGATGCACGGGAGCTGTCTGCTAGGGAGATGCCCGACCCCTATTGGGGAGAGGGGTGGTCCCGGTTTCCTGGTTATGTCTGATTTCCAACAAAAGCCGGAAAAATTTTGGACTTTTTCGAGTTTTAACTCATTTTTGGGCCACTATTTTGGCTGCAGCCGAAAAATTTGTGATTTTTCGCTTGTTTACTTAATTTTTGGAACGCTTTTTTGGCAATCAGAGGGGGAGTGGGAGGTTGAGGGGGGTGCCTGGCGTGTGAAGGGGGAGTTTCGATCCGACACCCCTGAGGAGGAGTGATCTCAAAAGTGGATCTATGCACAGAACTGTAACTGTGGACCACTCGCATACAATGCTTTGTGAAAAATATTTACTTAATTATTCGCATTTGTAATTATAACTGTAATGATTGCTGATTGTGTAGTGTATATACTATATAGTTGATTTGTACACACTTATTTTATTATTTCATCGTGAGTGGGCTCACCAAGAACGACTCTTTGCTCCAGTAGAATATAATTCCGGTATTAAAGTTGAGGACCGGGGCAGCCAAAACGCCAATAAGTCCACCGCCGGCGTGCACTGAAATAATTTTGGAAGCACAGATTACAACGAACATTTTTACAATCCTCAATCTGCCCTCAAATACATCACCAGTATTGAAAGGCGCCCCCCTGGCCCCTACGTCCGTTTATCTGGGATTAAACCTATTTAGATCAGGCTTAAAGTCCTTAAATAAGCTTAAGCGCGTTAGAGCTATGTAGATTAGTACAGCTGGAGCTTAGAACTCAGTCAAAACTAAGACCTTGCTGCAATTTAGCTGCGATTTACCGGAGTTTAACTCAAGCTCAGACCTAAGATGCACTTTATTTTTAGCGATACTCCCTAAATCACATTAATATGGATGCTACATTCGAAACAGTTTGACGCTAATTATAAACGACTATATTATCGGTATCGTCTGACCGGCGAAAGCATCCAAGGGGTCATCGACTTTGACTTTGACGGCGAAGGCTGAGAACAGAACGTAAGCGGCCCCCGAAATCACACCGATGATGAGCGCAGCCCAGGGGTAGACCGCGTTGCAGCCACCGCAAATGCCCACCTGCAAACAACAGGCACACACGTGCTACGCAAGGTGTACTCTCCAGCTCATTTGCATATTGCACTATCTAATTTGCATATAATTTGATATATATTCATACCATTTATGATGCGTTCGGAATTAGTTATCAGTTAGTGTGCTGTAGGATGTTAAGTAAGGGTTGTAGCACATGTGACAAGTACTTTTACAAATATCGCAATATGTTGTGCACTGTTTGGAGTTTTTCTAAAAGTGCACTGGAAGCAGCATTATCATTCCATGTTCCAATTACCGTACACCTTACACCAGAACACAATACCGACCAAAATTACTTGCCACAGGCTCCAGATTCTAGAGTTACAGCGGAGTCAGAGTCACTTGGCTCCGGTCCGGAGTCAAAGTTTAGAGTTATATGCACTTTGACTGCGGAGTCTGTGACAATTAATTTTGAGCAATGTAGGTAGCGTAGGTACTGTGTGTTCGTGTTGCACTTGGTTATAGCCCAGAATGTATTGAGTGTGTTGCAGATTGAGTGTGTTGCGCTTGGTAATACAACTAGAGCAGCCATCCGCCCTACCATTCCGGCCAAAGCTCCGTTTAGAGACAGCAGTAGACTCCACTTCTTGTACATGACCTTGACCAGCCCCATGGTAACAAAGGCCCCCCCTGTGCCACTGATGATGGTGTTGAATATGGCCCGGGCCACCGTTTCCCCGTCACCCCCCGTGGCTATGCTCGCCAGGGACCCCCCATTGAACGCGAAGAAGCCAAACAGCAGGATGAAGCCGCCCATCGCTGCAAACTGAAACGCAAAGGGGGGGTCATTAAAGGACAGTCTAATCATGCTATGAGCCCGTTCTTTCACTGGATTAGGGTCGATTTGTACTTACAGCCGTATGTCCGTTTATCCGGAAAAATTACGAAATCATCAAGCCACAATCTGATCTCTGTTCGTGGCGTGATTATTTTCCTAATTTTGTCGGCTGAACAGACATGCGGCTGTACGTATGAATCGAGCCTCAGGGTACGGCAAAATGACAATATAATCACGCCACCAGCTGACCTGATGTATACGCTGTCAGTGGCGTGATTAGTTTGTAATCGTTCTGTCTGTACGGACTCTAGTATGAATCGACCCTTGAACGCAGTGGACTAATTTTAGTTCAACATTTCGGAACGGCTATGGACTGAACGAATTTAAAAGAAGTCAACTGTTTTAACTTTCAGCCAACAGCAAAGACTAGACTCATCATCATCATCATCATCATCATCATCATCATCATCATCAGCAACACTAGACCCAACCACAAGCTGAACCTCACTGGCACAGAATGTCCTCTGATTTCCTGCATTTTCCCGCCCTTTGTGATTGGCTCAAATCGACCAATGCGTGGCCCCAATAAATATGCACCAATGAACGCACAGATCCCACTCGTCACGTGAACGATACCGGAGCCAGCAAAATCCTGAAAAAATGTATGGTTTCGATTGAAACTATAAAAAACTGATGGTAGATCAGAATAACAGCAATTTATATTTTTTAATCAATAATTCACAGTTTATTAAAATACTAAACTTTGTAATCAGTGTCTGGCTAAAAGGGAGGAATAGTAATTTATAGATTATTATGCTTAAATCACTATTGATTATTAATTTTCAACTTCCGGCTGACGAACCCGATATCCCAGAGTATTCAGCCACCCGTTGTCTGCCCAAGCCCAATGCGCCAATACGGGGTACAGAAATCCTAAACAGACAACACATAGTATATGTCAATCAAAATTGGACATGACATATAGTGGAATGCATGAAGGCAGTCTCTGAAGAGAGAAGACTCAGTCTAGACTATGACTAAGCCCATGGAAATCCTAAAGATACTCAAGATCTGTTGAAATTTTTACGATGGTCTAAGACCTGTTCTGTTAAACCGACTCCACTGGTCATGACGCTTTATCAAATCAAATCCAATGAAATCAATTTAGTTATTCCCACTTTTGTGCAAACCTGTGAGAACGAGACAGTAAATGAAATAAGCCAGAAATTCGCATCTTTCAGCCAGAGCCCCAGAAACGATGGTCGAAGTGGTGGCTGCGAAAACGTATTGGAAAAACCAGGTGTGGTATCGACTGGGGGACAGGTAGGCCGAACAGAATTGGCCATAACCGATAAAGGGGTTGCTCGGGGTGCCGTAGGCGAAGGCCCAGCCACACACCCAGTACGCGGCCGCTGAGAAAACTGAAACATTAAGCAGACTGAAATAGATGTTTTCTTTAATAGTGGCTGCGGAGTCATACCTGTTTGAACTGTGAAGCTGTACGTAAACTGTGAAGTACTGTCAGGACCTATTTTTGGGTTTCATTTTCATGTATCGCCGACTGAATAACACAATAACCCCCTGATAGTAGCTAAGCGGAAACTAGCGACCCCCCGTCATCACAGGCCATATAGGTATACGTCTTTGCAACCTCCCGGCAACCGGCAAGTCATAAATTCCGCTATAGCCATAACCATAATTTTTTGGGGGGAAACCTGTCCTGGTTCCGAAACGTGAGTATGTGGTACACGTCCAAAATTTGCCAGCATATAGTACAGTTCCTGTAGGCATCTGTGTACAAGCGGTATCTAAAAATGGTCTCGCTGGTAATGTTTACAAGGGAAAATATTACCTCCGGCTACGGCTATATGGTATTACCAGCAATCCGTCGCAGCTGTCGCTGTGGTTTTTACTTTTATATTGGACGAAAGTCAGGCAGAATGCAGCTACCGCCAAAGTAGCTAGGTTTAATAGGGGTATTCAGTTGGTACAGGAAAATGTAGCACTAGTAATATTTCTGTTGCTTGCACCAAGGTCAAGCTGTTGATAGCGATACAACTTGGTTTCAATGTCTTTTAGCACTCAGCAAAACCTTGACTGCTTTCAAAAAAATAGAAACCGCATGGTGGAGTGATGCAGATGGTAGACTGGCAGTTGACAGGGCGGCTGTACGAATCCCATCTTTGTACATTTTTATATAACTTTTGAAGTACACTAGCAACTTTTTGTGTTCGTCTGATAGGCTTTAACAGGGCTTACATAATAGCTAAACTGGGGCTGGGCACGGCTACAAGAAACAAACGGTGTACACGCGTGTAACTGTGAACACGGTGGCTTATCGTGTACATGGTTAGGCGTCATTATCTGAGATTATGTAATGGTTTCAACGTGTACACTACACACGTTAATAAATATCAGTAAACACGGATGGTGTAACTGGTTGATCTAAACGGTTTAGTGTAACTGGTTGCTGTAAACGTATAGTGTAACCGTGGGCGATATTAATTCACGTTTAACAGGTTTATTAAAAAAACTCCATTCCTGCTAAAAATAATCCTTTTGAATATCGTCGCATTAGCAAACTGATAATGGAATTAATGTGCAAATTGTTTAGGTTTGACACATTTACCATTTCTGTAAACGTGTAAACAGCTAGACAGTAATTAGAGTATACACCCACATAGGAGCGTAACTGTAACCGTACCAGCCATACTGGAGACAGTATGCTGTATATTTGTGTAAAATTGTGTAAGTTTGCATTCGTCCCCAATGATGCATTGAAATATAACATGCTATGATTTGACAAGACAACAAGCATATCACTCACATGGATCGAGCATGTTTTTTATGAGAATGTTTGTGGCGTTCTTGCTCCGAACGCTTCCCGCTTCCAGAAACGCAAAACCACCCTGCATCACTGAAACAATAAAAATCATCTGAACAAATTTTCATGAAAATAAACAAATAATAAAGCTAATAGCAATTAGCTGAAGAATTACAACTGATAAAAAAAAACACGAACACAACAAAACAACAAAATACGAAAACAACTTTTCATACACACTCTTGTCTTGAACAATGTTTATGCAAAAAAATGTGATGTTTGCAATTTCGTTGCAATTTCTCAGGAACAAAATGATAGGGACAAAACAAAAACAAGAATGAACCTGGCTTACAGGCATTGTCCCACGGAACAAGTCTAAAGCTAGCGATCTGCTAAAGCTCAGTTTATACTTGTCCTTAAGGACACAAAGACAGGGACAAGGACAAATTCTGGTCAACTGCTATGAAGAATTGACTCAAACGTTCCGGCTAATATTTAGCAGACTATCTGCAAGTGACCCAACTTTTTTCCTGCGAAAAGTCGGCTTATTTGGCGACGCAGTTTCCTTGGAATCTCTAAAGGACAAAACAATGGGGACAAGGACAAGGACGAGTATTAACCGGGCCTAAGACTGCTTACAGAAGCATATAATGGCCATTGTGAGCACAAAGAATATATTGGTATTCTTTTCAGCATCGTCCATTCGCAAAGTGACATTGGCGCTGAACTCCGCAAACTGAGACTCCAACTCAGCGATTCGCGATTCCAATGCAGCCATATTGCAGAAATTGGGGGCTAGCAAGGGGATGCTACAAATACATACACCACAAAGGTAGGTATTAACCTAAAGCTGCGGCTAAATACCTTTCCTCCATACCCTCCACCTTATTTTCTAGCTATGCCTATTCTCGAGCTGTTCCAGAGAAGTTATTCTCGTGGTTTTAATCTCCTACTTTACTTTGGATCATTAGAGAATAGCTTGAGAATAACGATTCTGAAGAATAGCTATAGAGTAACATCCAATGAAAATTTGGCTGCATCATTGTCATCCAATCACAGCCTAAGTTAGCAGACAGCCAATTGAGCGCGAAAATAGGTCGGAATAAGGGCCGCCATAGATTCGTTATGAGAGCAGATTTGTTTTTCGTCCGCTCACCGAAAGTACGTCGACTTGGCACAAGTCAGAAACCTGATAATGAACGAAACCCGGAAGCGAGGTTTTCAAACTTTCATTTTCATTTTCTAACATTTTTCAAACATTTTCAAACTTTTCTATTTTGTTATTTTTACGGTGAAAGAGCAAGCCCTTAGTTATCATCAACTAACAGTGGATTGGTAGATGTCGAGTGTAAGCGTGCACAGCGCACAGGATTTTACCCCCCCCCCCCCCTAGGCGCTATGTGCGCTATTTGCGCTATTAATTATGTCCAGCTTGAAAACGCCCCCACACCCCCCCCCGCTATTTGCGCTACTATTATGTCCAGCTTAAAAACCCGCCCCCACCCTCCGCCGCTATTGGCGCTAAACGCTACGACAGATACCCGATACTGATAAATTTAATGGGCAAATTGTAATAAGTCGGCACTCGCCACGAACCATAAAACACAAAGCAACAAAAAAACACTCATTGAACTAAAAGAACTTATGAGCATAAATAGCGATCGCATTGCGTTCAAGCCGCTAGATGTTTGGTACGCACGCAGGTGTGGCTTTATTCGAGGACGTTTCGATTAAAACCCCGGTGCTTTATTCAAGAAAGTTTGAATAAAGCCCCGAGGGCTTCATTCAAGGCTGTGGGTTTATTATGTCGTGAGCTCCTTCCCTGGCTTTATTCAAGGCTGGGGCTTTATAAAAGGCTGGCACTTTATTCGAGGTAATACGGTATGCGCTATTTATGCTCTATTTTTGTTCCTTCTAGAGAAGGAACTATTGTTTTGAAACTAACTGTTCGCAGCGATAAAAGCTGCTGAGCAGGCTGCATAGCCTGCATGTTTTGTGTGTTTTCAGCTTGGGAGTTGCCTGCTGATTTTTGTTTGCGTATATCCATGAAAATCAATAATAGATGTAGAGTGTTGTAGTGTAACTTTTTCAGCCTCGGCACCGCAATGTTTCATCAGCAGTATATAAGAGACCCTGGATAACACTGTTTATCGCTTCTTGGAGCTGATTATGCTCAGCTCAGATCAAAGCGTAACTTTGGCCGAATGGCCCGCTGCAGCGGGATGCTTAACATCCTGCAGCACTTTTTTGTAAATGTACGTACATACGTAGTTAGAATAGTTAAGAATAAACTAGGTGGTAGTTTTGGATACGCAGTGCACTTTAGAATAAGCTATGTAGTAGGGTAAGTACCTAAGCTATGCAGTGTAGCGAACAGTAGGGGAATAGATAGATACAATTCAATTAAACTTGAAAGGTAGACACCGGGGAAGGAACATTGCCCCTTTTGGGGCCTACTTGTTTTATTGATTGTCCAGAACATAAACAATTCTTTTGTTTATTGAGGGATCGTAAACGTACTCAAAAGTACAAAAATTTTCAATAAGTTAGCCAATAGCACAAAATAGCGCCTAGATAGCGCAAATAGCACCCTCAGGTGCTATAAGCGCTATCCAAGATTAGCATCACCATTTAAAAGTAAATTAACACAAACACCGATAGGCCAGCGTAGCTCAGTTGGTAGAGCGTTAGGTATGCTAGGAACTAGCAATGGGTGGTTCAAATTCGCCCTGGCCATTTTTTTGTAGAAGTTTCATCCTTAGTCAAAAAATAGCACATATACACCTGCGATAGCGCTTATAGCGCAAATAGCGCCTGGTAACTTTTTTAGTGGTAACCTTTTACAAACAAGCAGGATTTTCATGCAAACTTTTAGAGTGAATTTCTGCTTTTGACACATGCAAACTTTTACAAAGTTTAGTCCTGCCGCCAACAAATTCCTGGACACATACAATTATTTCTCAACAGTTTTTAACAAACTTCTATGTGAAAGCTAAGTAAAAATTAATGTTAATGTCTGTAATTTTGAACCTCCTGCTACATTAATACAATATCTCAATAGTCAATACAATATCTCAATTTAAGGTTTCTTTCTAAATTTTTGTTCCTTCTAGAGAAGGAACTATTATTTTGAAACTAACTGTTCGCAGCGTTAAACGCTGCTGAGCAGGCTGCATAGCCTGTATGTTTTGTGTGTGTTTTCAGCCTGGGAGTTGGCTGCTGATTTTTGTCTGCGTATATCCATGAAAATCAATAATCGATGTAGAGTGTTTTGATGTAACTTTTTCAGCCTCGGCACCGTAATGTTTCACCAGGACTATATAAGAGACCCTGGATAACACTGTTTATCGCTTCTTGGAGCTGATGTGCTCAGCTCAGATCAAAGCGTAATTGGGGCCGGATGGCTCGCTGCAGCGGGATGCTTAACATCCTGCAGCACCTTTTTGTAAATGTATATACGTAGTTAGGATAGTTTACGAAAGTAGGTAGTACATAGTTTAGGATACGCAGTGCAATTTAGAATAAGCTAGGTAATAGGGTAAGTACCTAAATTACGCAGTGTAGCCGTAGCGTACAGTAGATACAATTCAAGTAAACTTGAAAGGTAGACACCGGGGAAGGAACATTGCCCCTTTTGGGGCCTACTTGTTTGATTCTCCTCATATTTGCCGCATTTTTGCAGGTTTTTGGCCAATTGCAGAATTGAAAAAGATATATAATATTTTTAGTTCTGAGTGAAAAAGAATAAGATATCATCATATGCAGCAACTTTCATTCATGCAAACACTCTGTAAAAAAACAACAAATTCTAGTAAAAGGTTTGGTATTATATCTACTACTTTAATCACACAAACAGACTCTAAACAACTGATTCTAAGAAATTGTTGCGCATAAGCAGAAACATAACATGGACGATGGTGTCACTATCAAGTAGGGCTAAAACTATTTCTTTGATAAAATTAGAAATGTTAAGCGTCTGATTCTAACTGCTGAAGTAGCTACTAGAACAAATTTTATCTTAAAATTAAACTGAAAAAATTAAAATTAAACCTTTTAGGTTACTTGAAAAATTATCAAGGTCAACCATTTTACAAACCTTAATTTAAATAAAACCTATTTAAGCTAAAATTCAATCGAGGCCAAGAGTAGGATATTTTAAATAGAAAAAAAATAGCCTAGCCATGCCAAGACAGCAAGGTGGGTTTTACTGGAAGAAAGGGAGCATTTTCATCGGAATGACCCAATTGGGATTCGAACCATCCATCTCTGGATTTGCAGACCAGTGCTCTACCATTTGAGCTTCTGGGCATGCTGAGCTTTCTTTCGTAAATCCCTTCAAGTACTCTAAGGGGCCTATGTTACTTCCCACTTACTTATACAATGCCGCTTTAGAGGAGATGCTAGCTACTACGTTCACACTCTAAACTTGCAATTTATTAATTATTATATCTAATTTGTAATTAATTAATTAGTTGTCGTACGCCTCGTCATGTCAAGACAGCAAGGGGGTTCTTACAAGACAGCAAGGGGGTTCTTACTGGAAGAAAGAAAGCATCTTCATCCGAATGACCCAAGGGGGATTCGAACCACCAATCACTGGATTTGCAGACCAGCACTGTACCAGTTGAGCTACTGGGCCAATGCTGAGCTTTCGTAAAACCCTTTAAATACTGTAACGGCCCTATCTTATACTTACTTATGTAATGCCGCTTTAGAGAATGAGGGGGCTAGGTTTTCACTTGCAACGTATTAATTATTCTAATTACAGCTACGCTTTAATTTCAGTTGATAAAAATTTCGTTTTCGTTTTCGCTTTCGTTTTCGCTTTCGTTCAATTTCGTTTCGTTTTCGCTCTTTGCTTCGTTTTCGTTTTCGCTCGTTGTGTAAGTTGGCAGCTGAGGCGGTCTCAGCTGTCAAATTTATGGCGCTATGCTTCTTTAAAGTTTAGTATATTTATTTACGTAGCTGAGACTGAGAGCGGCAAACATAAATAGCAGAGCAATACTCAGGGCAGCAGAAAAAGACAGGCGCTCTCATCCATTAAAAACTAATCAAATCAAGTGTCTAGGCTTACAACTTTTGGGTCGCAATAGAAATAATTTGAGTTTCGTGCATTTCGTTTTCGTTTTCGCTTTCGTTTTCGTTTTCGTTTCGTTTTCGTTCAATTTAGTTCAACTGAAATTAAAGCGTAGCTGTAATTTATCATTATCTGATTAGTTCTCGAACGTCGTACCTTAATTTGTTAAAAATTATAAATACAAAACGGAACGATCAAAAAATTATTAGTGGAAAAAACGTCGTTGTCCCCCCCCTCCTCGGATGGGCACTTTTCGGCAAAAAAGAACTCATCAAAGTAAGTCAAAACATTTCAAAACTTAAAACATTTCAATTTTTCTATTCAAAGTTAACAAAGCCCTATGCTTACTATATAACCCGATACTTTAACTGTATTTTGATGCAGAACAATGCACACATGTAATTAAAAAACGAAAAGTAATGTAAAGTCCTGCCGCCACAATGGATATTTCGGCGGAAGTCATTTCTGCCGAAAAGGATCAATTTTTGAAGAATTAGAGTGAGTCACATGGGTGTCAAAAAACGGTTTTTTCCTGTTGTGCCACAGCACAACAGGTCTTTAATTTTGATTCTGGCGGACAGTATAGAGTGTTGCATAAGCGTTAACTAGCGTATGCATAGCGATTAACTGTGCGTGCGTCACAGCGTTGTCTAGCGTAAAAGTTACATAGAAATTAGCGATAACTTTTTCCAGTGCGTTCGTTTAGCTCATGTAGTTTAGGTATTACGCGTGCGTCACATTGCTGTGACTGTTATCTAGAAGTCTTAACTGACGAAAGATTTCTGGAAGTCTTTACTGACATAAGATTTCACAAGCCACTATATAAATCATAAATGATGAAAACCCTGTTTCGGATGCTCTAGCTAGTAGCTATGAATTGTTTTCTTAATTTTTTTAGTGGTTTACACCAAATCGGATTAACTTAAGTCTGAGTTAGAGCTAATTTCCAGTTGAATATATTTAGTTAAATCTCGGCTGAATCGGAGTTATATACACCTCAGTTTTCAATTAACTCTTAAGCGTTAATTGCGCTAATCTTCATTGGTGTAGCTGATTGAACTGATTTAAGAAATTTAA
The DNA here is from genome assembly GCA_030248245.1 of Trissonchulus sp. WLG1_4. Lineage (NCBI taxonomy): Eukaryota > Metazoa > Nematoda > Enoplea > Enoplida > Ironidae > Trissonchulus > Trissonchulus sp. WLG1_4. The sequence continues at coordinate 13,204 of JASANF010005694.1, forward strand.
GTCTAAGCTGAGTCGACTTAAGCTAATCGTCAATTAATTCGCTTTAGTGCAATCCACCGTTTCACAGGTAAATATCGCTGCACAACAGGTTTTAGCTGACCTCTGGTCAGTTTACTTAAAACTTTTTGCTTGATGCTTACTGAAGGTTTTGCCGCAGATTGGGCTTGTTAGTCCATACTGCAGCAGCCTAAGAATTGAAAAACATGAAATTGAGTTCATACTCACTGCTAATAGAACTATGTACCGAATAAAGTGGTAGGGTTTTTTCCCCGCATTAGGGTTGTTTCCCCGCGTAGGAATTTCCCCTTTGAACCCTAGAACCCCCATTTGAATCTTCCCTGTATCATTCTGCTCATTATGCCGTCCTTCCGGTAAGAGTCCCCTTTCCCTGTCTTGACAGTATATTACCTATACAAAAAAATTCACCAATTACAATTGGCTACACAATAACACAAACAGTAAAAATATTGTTTTGCTAAAAATTTGTGAGCTCAACGATTTGACGCTAAAAATGTTACACCATTGAATTTTGGAAAACAAAACTACTAAAAATGTGTTTACTTCATCCAAGAGTATATACATATATGAAAACACAGAACAGCATGACATTTGAGCGTGTGCTACTTACTGCCGTCTACAAAAATGACATTACACGTATATTATACAGTAATAAAAACTTGGTTCGTGTAAAACATACAAATTAGCAAATTGATACAACAATTATAACTTTTAAAACAAACGATAAAAAGATAGTCATTTTAGTCAGGACTGTAATTTATTATCCGATTGCAATGTTGTTAAACTGGAAACAAGTAGGCCCCTAAAAGGGGCAAATTCCGCCATAGTGGCGTGAAATTACAGTTATAGAGTAAATCATCACTGGCATTAAACATAGCACCCGTTTTAACAGGACATGTATTGTCACTGCTCACTGTAACTATCGGCTTCAGGTCGGCCCGAAATTCCAATGCACTCTGTTAGGTATCTGGGCTCTGCGGCTCTGGCTTTGCCCGAAACTCGCTGTCCTACATGGGCTCTTTGGCTTTGGATAAGCCCGCGGTTATCTGGGCTCTCAGGATCTGGCTGGATGTGCCGGCTGTTATCAGGGCTCTCCGGCTTCGGATTTGCCTGCTCTTTCTCTCTGCTCTCTATCGCTGTTACATGGACTCCCCGGCACTGGCTTTACCCGCTGTTATCTGGGCACACCGTTTTGGCTTTGGCACTTATCTGGACTCCCCGGCTCCGGTTTTGCCCGCTGTTAGCTGAGCTTTCCTGCTCCGGCTTTACCCGCTGTTATGTAGGCTTTCCGGCTCTGGCTTTGCTCGCAGCTCGCTGTTACATGGACACCCCGGCACTGGCATTGCTCGCTGTTATCTGGGCACACCGCTTTGGCTTTGCCCGTGGTTATCTGGACTCCCCGGCTCCGGCTTTGCCCGCTGTTATCTGAGCTCCCCGGCTCTGGTACTAGCTTTGCTCGCAGCTCGCTGTTACATGGACTCTCCGGTTCTCGCTTTGTCCGCTGTCGCGTTAGGGCTTGGTTCGTCCGCTTTTCGATAGGGCTTGGTTAGTCCGCTTTTGTCTGTGCTCGAGCTCAGCCTGCTATTGGTTGAGACTCGAGCTCAGCCTGCTATTGGTTGAGACTTGGTTTGTTCAATTTTGTTTGTGCACGGAATTTACTTTCTGTGCCTGATAATAATAAATGCCTGATAATTAACTCAGTTTTTTGGCCAAGAGACTACCGCTCTGGTCAAATCTCTAGGCAAGGCTACTACCGTTCGGGCCAAATCGAATTGCTCAAATTGCTGGCCTAGATAAGTTACTGTTGGGCCAAATCTAACTCAGTTTGCTGGCCAAGGTACGGTTACCGTTTAGGCCAAATCTAACTCACTTTGTTGGTTAAGATATAGTTACCGGTAAGGCCAAATCTAGCTCAGTTTGTTGGCCAAGATATGGTTACCGTTAAGGCCAAATCTAACTCACTTTATTGGCCAAGATTAGTGCATGATCGTGCACTGTTGTTTGTTTCAGCTCTAGTTTGGTCCGCTGTTGCTTCGTGCTTGATTTGTGCGCTGTTGTCTCAGCTCTAGTTTGGTCCGCTGTCTGGTTTGTAGTTTGTACGCTGTTGTCTTAGCTCTTGGTTGGTTCGCTGTTGCATAGTGTTTGATTTGTGCACTGTTGTTTCAGCCCTAGTTTGGTCCGCTGTTGCTTAAATGTCCCGGTTTGTTCGCTGTTGTATCAGCTCTAGTTTGGTCCGCTGTTGCTTAGTGCTTGATTTGTGCGCTGTTGTTTCAGCTCTAGTTTGGTCCGCTGTTGCTAAAAGTCCCGGTTTGTAGTTTGTACGCTGTTGTCTTAGCTCTTGGTTGGTTCGCTGTTGCTTAGTGCTTGATTTGTGCACTGTTGTTTCAGCTCTAGTTTGGTCCGCTGTTGTTGTCACGTCTTGGTTTGTCCGCTTTTGTCTCAGCTCTAATTTGGTCCGTTGTTGCTTAGTGCTTTGTTCTCCGGGCTCTCCAGCTCTGGTTTTGCCCGCTGTTATCTGGGCTCCCCGGTTCTGGGTTTTCCCGCTGGTATATCGTGTATGGGTTCCCCGGCTCCCCGGCACTGGTTTTGCCCGCTGTTGCATGGGCTCTCTGGCGTAGCTTTTCACGATGTTATCTGGCCGCTGGGTTCCTCGGCTCTGGCTTTGTCCGCTGTTTGGATCTCCGGCTCTACCTAGTTTTGCCCGCTGTTACTTGGGCTCTGGTTTTTCCCGCTGTTATATGGTCTCTCTGGCCTAGCTGTGCTCCCTGTTATCTCGGCTCCGGTTCTACCTAGCGCCCGCTATTATCTGGGATTCCCGGCTCTGACTTTGCCCGCTGTTGCATGGGCTCCCCGAGTCCCCTTCTCTGGCTTTACCCGTTGTTATTTGGGCTGTCCGGCTTTCCGGCTGTCCGGCCAAGATATGGTTACCATATGGGCCAAATCTAACTCCGTTTGTTAGCCAAACTATAGTTACCGTTTGGTTGGACCAAATCTAAAATTTGTTGCCAAGATATGATTACCGTTTGGTCAAAATCTAGGTTAACTCAGTTTGTTGGCCATGGCTACCGTTTGGTCCAAATCTAAACTCAGTTTTCGGCCAAGATATGGATATATACCGTTGACTTGAATTGCAGCGGAATCGCATATGTAGTGGTTATGTAACTGCACAAATTTATGCTTATTACCTATTCAAAGCCAAGGCAAAGTAGTATTCTCAGACAATAACTTAAACTAATGTAGTAGCTAACGTTTTTGCTTTTGCTTCGTTTACAACTGAAGATAACATATTTTGTGAGTTTTTAACATCAACGTCGATGTTAGCTTTGTTATTATCAACTTTAACTACCTTTACCCACTGAATTAACTTTACATCAACCTTGACAGCAGGAAACTTAGCGCAACTTTACTTGCTGGTAATTTGGCCCAAGAGCTGCATGGATTTTAGCTACTTCTCAGCTTAACCGATTTGATTCAGTGCAGTGGTGTGGTACACACTACACAGTCCACACTCCCCCGTTACTTTGTTGGGTATGATATGTAGGAGGTTAACTGTATACTTGACTACGTCGATAGGCCACTGCGATGGGCTTGCTACCGTTTGGGTCAATGTTTCGTTAGTTTTTTGGTCACAAATGTCGTAAAAGAAAAACACGTTTTTTGGTCACAAAAGTCGTAAAAGAAAAACACCAGTTCAACTGAAGCGTTGCTACTTACGTTCACGTATGCGGGCAACTGAGCAATCAAGTAGTAGAGTACAGGCACTGGTTATATTCCCTGTATTGATAAACCAAACACAAAGATCTATCGGTCATCTAAGCCTATAATCAAGTCCAAACCCAACAGCCTTGCACTAGGCAGGTGTTGAAGACCTAAATCTACAATAGTAAACCATTCTTGCCCTGAAAAGGGCATTTGGGGTAAAAATAACAGAGACCAGCTGATCCATCTTCTTCAACTACGTCCTCTTCTGACTTCCGACTGCTGCGGCTGCCGCTTCCTGCCACCACTCTCGGCAATGAACTGATTGACTAACGACTGATTGACCCAGACAATGAAACTAATTTGCATAATTTACGACAAACGCCCCACCCATTTCAAACGGATTGGCTGACTTCGCGTGTACGTAGACGACACAACATGCTGATTGGCTCATTCTTAGAAACTAATTTGCATATGTCTCCGATTGGCCGGCCAATTTGACGGTTGTCCGTCAAAGTCCAGACAGCCAAGGGGGGCTTGGACGTTAAAATTAAAATCTGCCAGAAAAAATACATGTACGTAGTAAATAAGTGAAAATTTCAATTTAATTTTAGGACATACGTTCATTGTTATAAATATGGTATTTGTTTTTTATTTCAGGTTCGTTTTACAGTTTTAGGCCCCCATTGGCAGAAAAAAAAGACTGCTATATACTAGGCCTATGGTAAGCATAGGACCTCTGGTGGCTCGTAGCACCAAGTATGTACTCTTGGTGCTACGAACCTTTTCTAAATATTCCGCCTTTAGGCGGAATAAAAAATACAGTTCAATTTTCAATAACTTTTCAAGAACATGCACAAAACTAGTTTTGCCAACTTGTAGTTGAATAACGGAAGTTTCGGCTTTTAATGTGTAACACATTTGTCCGGGTTCCACACATTTTTGCACACACCTTTAAATTTCAAAAACAAACTATCACGAAGTTTTCATGGACAAAACTAAATTGCTAATTCAGATCACAAGGTTAACTAACAAATGCACTAGGGGACACACAAAGTTAGTGAAATGACATTAGATATTTCTAAATCAATATAATACATGGTTGCCACATTCCCAAGCTTAAGACTAAAACGTTTTTTAGAGTTGGAAAAGTTTACGACAGATGAATGCACCATTTTTGATATTGTTAGAGCAACAAGAGATTTTTTAAATCTCGGGGCCAATTCCTAAAATGAAAATTTGTTTGCCTAATAACTTATCTCGATGTTGAGGTAGACTTAAAAAATTTCGAGCACAAGCGGGAGGTGCTACAAATTGTGGCTATCGCAAATTTCGTATGAATTGATAAACAATGTCATGAGTTATTGGCAAACCAAATTTTAATCTAATCCGTTTAATCTATTTTGGGAATTGGACCTCGGAAACTCATTTGCATATCGAAATATCCATATGCAAATTAACCCATTCTGTGATCTGCTCAGTGAATGTTATTCTATTGTCTGGGGCAGTCGTCGCTTTGCCATCGTTATTCTTGCAGCGTATTTAACCACCGTGCGAATTGGCGGACGAGGCGTGTGGCGCAACCGCTTTTCGCATCTATATGTTTCAAAATTACTTACTAATGGTAGGAGATTGTCCCAAAGTAAATGATTGTGAGAAAAATAAGAAAATTCATCAGAAATTAGTTTTAGTTATCATTTGTTAATACATTGTACAACAAGTATTAGTTTCATTCAAGCATGTTTTACCAAAATTAGTGACTTCTGCTCATGTGAGCTATATCTGCATGCAACTAATGTCCGCTTCTGCATATTGATATGATTGTTGCAAGTCGTAGGTCTAATTATCTGCTGCAAATAAGCATAGTCTTGTTATAATATGCTATAGTTTTCGCAGCGAAGAAGCAGTGAACGGTCAAGCGGTGGCACGAATTCGACTGATGGACGGGGCTGCCGCGCCGGTCGCTAAACCCAAAGACGATCCGGTTTTCCCTAGTGTTTGTGACCGGCCGTGAAAGCCGCCGGCCGACCGGCCGGCGGTCTGGCCGGTGGAGAAGTTCGGCCGGCCGGACGGCTGGCCGGGCGTCGAAACCAATTGATTTACAATTGATTTTCACACAAAACCAATTGATCTAAATCCAGAGTGTCATTTTGGCATAAACTTAGCCTGTCGGATTGTTATGCCGGCCTGATTTTGTCTGTCGGTTGAATCTGGCTGGCCGGCCGGCCGGCCGAGAATTTCAGCCGATCACAAACACTAGTTTTCCCCATCAACTCGGATTGGGACTGAATTGCGACAGATTCCAATTTGTTGCAAACGGGTGCAGTCATTGCATATTGTAATATATTCATGCAATGTGCTTTTAGTAAAGGATTTTTTGGTGTGTTGCTACGTTATGTGGTTTATCTGAGTTTGGTCACTCGGGTTGAAGTAGGTAAGCAGGCCTAAGTTTAGCAGTTCGCCAATCTACTTCAAGGCAGAGCCTAAAATCCGTATTTTAACAATCTATTTCAAGTAGGCGGAGCCCAAAATCTGAATTCTGGCAATCGATTTTAAGTAGGCGGAGCCTAAATTAAGAACTCCGGCAATCGATTAAAAATGGGCGGAGCCTAAAATCAGTATTTCACCAATCGATTTTAAGTAGGCGGAGCCTAAAATAACTGCGGCAATCGATTTGAAGTAGGCGGAGCATAAAATCTGAATTCCGCCAATTGATTTAAAGTGGGCGGAGCCTAAAATCAGTTTTCCGCCAATAGATTTGAAGTGGGCGGAGCCTAAAATAACTGCGGCAATCGATTTGAAGTAGGCGGAGCATAAAATCTGAATTCCGCCAATTGATTTAAAGTGGGCGGAGCCTAAAATCAATATTCCGCCAATCGATTTTAAGTAGGCGGAGCCAAAAATCCGTATTCCGCCAATCGATTTAAAGTGGGCGGAGCCTAATATCAGTATTTCACCAATCGATTTTCAGTAGGCGGAGCCTAAAATCCGTATTTTAGCTATCGATTTGAAGTAGGCGGAGCCTAAAATAACTGCGGCAATCGATTTGAAGTAGGCGGAGCATAAAATCTGAATTCCGCCAATCGATTTGAAGTAGGGAGAGCCAAAATCCGTTTTCCGCCAATCGATTTGTAGTGGGCGGAGCCTAAAATCAGTATTCCGCCAATCGATTTGAAGTGAACGGAGCCTAAAATCAGTATTCCGCCAATCGATTTGAAGTGGGCGGAGCCTAAAATCAGCATTCTGGAAATCGATTTGAAGTAGGCAGAGCCTAAAATCTATACTTTGCCAATCGATATGAAGTCGGTGTTGCCTAAAATCCGTATTCCGCCAATCGATTTGAAGTAGGTGGAGCCTAAAGTGTTCCGCCAATCGATTTGAAGTGGGCGGAGCCTAAAATCAGTATTCCGCCAATCGATTTGAAGTGGGCGGAGCCTAAAATCAGCATTCTGGAAATCGATTTGAAGTAGGCAGAGCCTAAAATCTATACTTTGCCAATCGATTTGAAGTCGGTGTTGCCTAAAATCCGTATTCCGTCAATCGATTAATCCGTGAAATTCTGCCAATCGATTTGAAGTAGGAGGAGCCTAAAATCAGAATTCCGCCAATCGATTTGAAGTAGGTGGCGCCTAAAGTGTTCCGCCAATCTATTTGAAGCAGGCGGAGCCTAATATCATAATTCCGCCAATCAATTTGAAGTAGGTGGAGCCTTATATCCGTATTTTACCAATCTATTTCAAGTAGGCGGAGCCTAAAATCTGAATTTCGCTAATCGATTAGAAGTGGACGGAGCCTAAAATCAGCATTCTGGCAATCGATTTGAAGTAGGCGGAACCTGAAATCAGAATTCGGCCAGCGCCAGTGTTAACAGTATTTAGCAAAGCACGAGTTAATAAGTTCATAAATACAGGGTCACATTACGCAAGAAAATGCAGTTACAGTGACAGCAGTTTTTTGAAAACCCCAGAATTGGATATTAATGAACGTGACCCGGTAAAAAGCCCGCTCGGCCTCTGGCAGGCCAAAGTGTGGCCGGGCCGATTTCTGTAAATTGAGTCCATTTTGTTTAGGATTTGGTAAAAGAAAGAATTAAGCTCTCAGACTAAAACTTAAGCTTCAAAGAAATGGCGTGAATTTATAAAACAGCAGTCGTAGCATTTTCAAGTCAAGTCTCGAACTTTTTATTAGTTAGTTGGTTTTACTTTTTTTATTCTTATTTTGCCTATTCCAACTCTAAAGTAATTCCGAACTACATTGCCTTACCTACCCGTAAAATTAATTTATTGATAATTAAATCGCCACCTACAGTGAATTACTGTCTCCGATCGCTAAAGTTTAATGTAGAATGATTCAATACAATCTTACGAAAAGCCAGAATGGTTACTATAGTCTATAGTGCGATTTTTGCTGATTTGCACTTGCACTGATTTTGACTGGACTTACTTGACTTAAGGTGGTAGTTCCATAATCGCAGTGACCCGTTTTTCTGACAGATCTATACATTACGAGTAAAGAGACTATGATTTTATTAAACTACACCAAAAACACCCAGAGCATTTTTTATTTGGTGTAAAATACCATGGTTAAGACTAGCTATCGCGTTGGCTTACTGAACTGTAAGCCAATGGGGTAGCTAGTCCTAACGTGGGATTTTATCGGTGATTAAACGTGATAGTAGACAGTTTTGAGTCTTGTTTCGAAAAATTGTACTGATTTTATTCCTGCTTTACTGGTAGTTCTGAAAAAGAGCTTTGAAAATAGCCTCATGTTAAAAAACTGCGATTCTGGAATTACCACCTTAAGCGCCGTAGAAACAGAGTCCTGTTCAAGGCGGCCCCGTCCCGGTACCCAACAACGATTTTGCATCATTATGAATCGATATGCCGTCGTAGTGTCTGGTGTGGCCACTTTCCTGGCGTTCAGTCAGTATCGTCAATCCGACGACGCGCATTCAACTGATTGGTAAGTTTCTAATTGTTGCGTTTCGGTCAATGTTCAACAGACAAAATGACTGTTGTAATACAATAGAGCGCTATTGCAGTTTCTTCGACCTGAACCGATAGATCCTACTTACATATGTAGCTAAGGAACCGTGTCAAAAATCCAAACGTATAACACGTTTGAAATGACACGTTTCAAATCGTGTTTTCGCCGATACACGATTTGCAAAAGCGAAAACACGTTTGGGAATTAGCTGCGGCTCTCATTTGATAGCCAATTAGTGACACCAATCAAAACTCAAGTTTTTGGGGAGGGGGGAGGTTTCTTCATCTAAATTTTGGCGACCATGTCCCTTTGATCGTACAAAAAATACCCTAAATTCAGCAAATTTTGTAAAACTCGGAAAAATTAATCAAAAGCAGTTCGGTCCCTCCTCTTAAATTTTGAGGGGTCTTCCATCCCCCCTATACGTGTATGCATGCTATATTTTATGCAGTGCATTTGTCCTTAGTCTGAGCTTTGACTCTTCGACAACAGCTGGGTTCAGCAGGCTTAATATAAAGTTGGAAAATAATTTAGTTGCGGAGAAGATATACGTACGTAAAATTTCTTCAAGTATAGGCGACGTCAGCTAAAATGATTGATTTAGCTTAGCCGTAAGGTCAAATGTCAATCAAATGACACGATTTGCTTTCGCATTTACACGTTTGCAAATCGTGTTTTCAAAACGTGTACACGTTTTGAAATTCGTGTCACTTTTGACACGGTTCCTAATTAGCTCGGTAACTAGTTTGCGTAGGTTTCGAACTTCTTTTTAACGTGAGGGTAAAAAAAAATCAGCTAACTGGAGTCCAATTTTAAAAAAGCTGTAGGAAAACTTTTTGCGCTTGTTTCTGACTTATAGCTCTGATAAATACATTTTTCGAGTTTAATTCGCTCCGTCACGTAGTCAATTAATTATGAATGCCACCTCACGAGGTCGTTCGACCATTAAAAAACGGCCATATTCTCGCTTTATTAAATAAAATATCCATTAATTGGATAACCCAAACACGTTGTAAACTACCGTATTACCTCGAATAAAGCCCCAGCCTTGAATGAAGCCCCAGCCTTGAATAAAGTCCCAGGGAAGGAGTTCACGAAATAATAAAACCCCAGCCTTGAATAAAGCCCCTGGGGCTTTATTCAAAACGTCCTCGAATAAAGCCCCGGGGCTTTAATCAAAACGTCCTCGAATAAAGCCCCATCTGCGTGCGTACAAAATATCCAGCGGCTTGAACGCAACACGAGCGCTATTTATGCTCATAAGTTTTTTTAAATTAATGAATGTTTTTTGTTGCGTTGTGTTGTATGGTTTGTGGCCAGCGCTGACTTATTACGGTTTGACCATTAAATTTACCCGTTACAGTTCGTGGTAAGTAAAATATTACCTTATTTTTTTATTCCGCCTTGGGGCGGAATATGATTGCATAAGACCAAGAGTAGGTATTTTTGGTGCTATAAGCCACTCCAGACTAAATATACTCAGAATAGGACGAGTATATGGTAGTACTTTATTTGATTTGGGGATTAGAAGACGCTCACAGTTGCTTTATCTACAAAATAAATACCTTATCAGGGTTGGCGCGATAACGCCTAACTCTAGAATAGGACTCGCTCACCACATTGCGGAATTTCAAAATTAAATACATGCAGGCATATCTGTTTTATTTAGTGTGTGTACATGCTGGCCAAATTTCAGCCAAATCGGTTGACTATTACCCGAGATATGTATGTATAAAAAATCAGCTCCCGCAAACTCGGATTTTTCCGTCTTTTCTTTTTCACGATCGCAAATCTTAAGAAATAAACATTTGCGGGGCATTTTTTGCGGTTTTTAATTCGATTCGGTTGGGAATAGAGGCATTAGCAAAAAGATGTTCTAGGCTTCTGCGGTTTTGGCTCGGGTGGGAGGGAAAAACCCCTAGGTGAATAGGTATAAGTCCCTATGCTGTGGATTTCAGTGTGCTACATTGTATTAGTTTTGTTGTCAGATTTACCTTATCCTTCTCAAAATTTTTTAAATCTTTAAAAAAACTTCAAAAGACGTACTGTCTTAATATAATACCTCATGGGCGCGTATATGACATAGACTCTATGTGAACTATATCAAAAGTACATAATAGGGAAGAGTACGACACTCTTCCCTATCCTAGTTAACCGGCCTGGACGATGCTCCGGCCGAAGCAGCGCTTTTACGCCTAGATTTCAGGTGGGGGGGGGTACCTATTCGAATCATGACATGTCTTCTCAAAACCGGGAAGTGTCTTGATTTCAGGGGGGTTACACCCCCCCTCGTTTCAGCACACTGCCAGCTCGAAAACGGTGGTGTCTTGTTGGTGAGCTGCTGATGTGCTGAAACGAGGGAGGTACCCCCCCCCCCCCCCTGAAATCAAGACACCACCAGCTCACGCTCACCATGCTGGCAACGTGCTCAAACCAGGGTGTACCCCCCCCCCCTGAAATCAAGACACACCGATTTTAGCTGGCAGTGTGCTGAAACGATCACCCTCCCCCCTGAGATCACGACACTTCCCGGTTTTGAGACGGGGCCCCCCCCCTGAAATCAAGGCATAAAAGCGCTATTTCGGCCGGAGCATCGTCCGGGCCGATTAGCTAGGACAGGGAAGAGTGTTACGCAGAGAATCTGCGCGCTGATTGGCCAGCCACATGTTGCACAGAATGTCAATATGTAGCCTGAAAAGGACCAGCGCATTTGCCTGTTGTAGAACACAGGCAGACTGGAGAGTGTCTCATTCATCTTCTATATAGAGTGAGACGCTATTATGTACTCTTGTTGATACTAATTAGTCTTTTTACGCGCCTCCCTCAGGGCACATCAGGTCTCTGTTTTGCAGAAATTTTAGCTGAGCTATGTTAAAACCATGGTTTAAGGAAATCTACAAAATTCGTAACGAATCAGGCGATATTTCGTATTGAAATTATGTGCAAATCATATAAAAACGCACGTGTAAAACCACTTTTGTGAAATCCACCCTTAAAGTTTTGTCAAGTTACTACGTGAATGGTGGGTGGGAGAGCAGCGAGGCCACCTTAGTGAAAATCTTTCTAGTCATAACTACATAACGCAAGAAATTTTGTCAGGCAGCTAGTGATTTACCCGGACGGAAGTTTGGGTCCTACTGGGGTTGACATACCGATTTTATTTTAAACGTTAATCCTACAGTTTGGAAAGTACATACGTAGCATTTGAGCTTTATGAGATCTGTTGGACACTAGAAGAAACCAAAAGTTGAGAAACGACCCCTTTGGAACCCAGACAAAAAATAAAACCCTAGCCTTGAATAAAGCCCCAGGTAAGCCTTTCACGAAACATTAAAGCCCCAGCCTTGAATAAAGCCCCAGCCTTGAATAAAGCCCCAGGTAAAAGTTTCACGAAACAATAAAACCCCAGGGGCTTTATTCGAGGTAATACGGTAGCTAGCCAATAAGACAGTGGACCTCACAAGGTTGACAAACCAGTAAAGGGTTAATAATACTGTACCTGATAAAAGTAATGAAACTTGGTTTAGTTCAAGAAAGCTTGTGAAAATGTGAATGCTAACAAGCCCAATCTGCGGCAAAAGCTTCAGTAAGCGTTAAGCATTCTTTTCAAGTAAACTGACCAGCGGTCATTTAAAACCTGTTGTGCAGCGGTATCTCGTTATACGGTAAGCCTTCCTGGGGCCGGTGCTTAAAACGGCTTTTATCGCCTTCAGATGAAATATTGCATAAAATATTGCACCTTACTTAAACTTTGAATTAAGTTGTTTGGTAAGTAAAATTTTAGTGTAAATATATAAACCAGGGACACAGAAGGTTGGTACAAAATGCAATCAAAGTAACACAAGTGCGTCTTATGAGAGCTGGTTGGCTTAGACGGTAGCGCGTTCGAGTCAAAATCTGATGCCAGAGAGTTCGATTCCGTCCTTCACTTTTTTACGCGGCCCCCTCAGGGGCCGCGTATATACTATATTCAGAATTTCAAAGTCCTACGTTAATCTGGGTAGGTCGAAATTCTAGTGTTATTTAACACTAGATGGGCAGGTACCTCGCCACACTGCCACACATCGCGCAAAGAACAACTTGGCGGAGCTTGGAAGTTGGAACGAGCTGTTATAGAATGCAAACAAAATAAGGGTGGCAGAATCGATCCTCTCCCACTCTGATCCGTAACCAGAAGCTCGGCAAATGCACAGCATACCACCATTTGAGCCAACTGGGATACGGATTGCTATGAATTCGCATATAGCTGATCAAATACATACACGTTGAATGAAGCAATAAGCGAAAGCGACATGCAAAAAGTTTTGCCTGAGTGCAATAAACAGTTTTTTGTTGCAGGTTAATAAACTAATAATTAACTGGATTGAACTTTTTGAATTGACTGTCTACAATTTACAATCTTCTGTTTGAAACAGTTCGTGATTTGTCACCCAACCCCAAGCCTTGAAGATAAGTTTAGATGATACTTGAAGATACTGTACATAAGTCGAAATTACCAGCTTCTTCTCAGCAGTCTCATAGTGCAATGGTTAGCACTCTGGATTTGGAATCCAGTGACCCGAGTTCAAATCTCGGTGAGGTTGCATTTTATATAAAATTACAATAGTTTTGACTATAGTTTTTTCACTTCAAAACGTGTTTACATTTCACCATTTTTACTGTTTTGAAAGACTTAGGAGCTACTCAGCAGAAAATGTGTACAGAAATTAGAAATTAAAAATCATTTTATCCGCAAAATATGGCCGCGTTTGATATTTTCTTTGGAATATTGACACTCAAATCTCACAATGTAACAACTTCTCACTCAGCAGAAGAGCTTGTTTGCGTTCCATAATCTCTAATGGTATTTCACTTAAAGTAAATGTTTTCATTGCCCATGTAATTCAACACTGAACCCATTCAAACTAACGTAGAAAACACTGCAAACCACATGTGAGGCCCGCGCTGTTAGACTGAAGTATGGGTTATAGCACTGGTTGGCGTGCTATAAGTGATTTATACGCATGTTTCTGTGAAACTCCGAGTGCAGAAGCACGAGTGCGCGAAGCGCACGAGTGCACCTGCACGAGGGTTTCACACATGCGTATCAATTACTTTTAGCACAACCACCAGTGCTATAAGTGACTTGTAAATCGCTATAAGTATAGCGTGCAGTATAAGTAGACTGCACGCTGCTGCGTGCAGTATAAGTCAGGTTATTGCACTTTACTGTAACACTGAATCAAGTTACAAGCACAGGTTACACAAACCGACAAAAAGTGAACACAAGCTCAGCGTTATTGTCCAAAATCAAAATTAAAGACCTGCTGTACTGTGGCACAACAGGAAAAATTGCCACTTTAGGCATCGGGGCCTCAAACGTTATTCATGGTCATTTAGTGCACCTGCACGAGGGTTTCACACATGCGTATCAACTTACTTTTAGAACAACCACCAGTGCTGTAAGTGACTTGTAAATCGATTCAAGTATAGCGTGCAGTATAAGTAGACTGCACGCTGCAGCGTGCAGTATAAGTCGGGTTATTGCACTTTACCGTAACACTGAATCGAGTTACAAGTACAATATATTATTACATCAATGTCAATGCGGCCTACAACGTTATTCATGGTCATTTAGTGTTATAATTAACATGTTATTATTTTATTGTAAGTGAAACCTGAACTTCAAAATGCAGCCACTGCAAATTCGTACAGAAGCACTGAAAATGCTAATTGAACTTCTGACTTCTGAGCATACCGCAAATAATTGAAGTTTTTAGATAGAGGTTCTGTGTTGTGGTTACTGGTTATGTGCTAATTCTCCCCTCAAAATTCCTTCCCTCAAATAGGTCAATTGTGCCTCAATTGCACTACGTTAAAACGGGTTCACTCATACTCGTGACGAGGTAGTTACGGGTTTAGGTTTTAATTGAAATAGTTTTCGAGTTTTTCAGCAAAATTTAACACACGGAACATTGCTCTTATACTGCTGGACAGACTAATGGAGATCGTCTGCTGGGAGTTGCTCGAAAAATTTATCTTGAATAAAGTCTTCTGATGATGGGCAACCAAACTGTCGGATTTGCCTTCAAGCAGTCAAAGCCTGACCAGAGTAGTCGGCACTGTAATAACCACTAATTAACTTATCATTGCCACTTATCAGTTTTAGAACACTTTAGCCTAGGTAGACAACCATACTTGAAACTTGTAAAAAATAAGTAAACGTTTTACTTGAAACTTGTCTTGTCTTGGTGACCTGGCCAGGCCAATTATGACCTGTCAATAAACACACCTTTTTTATATAGTTAATATGCTTATTCTTAGGCCAGGACTTGATTGGTTATGAGCATTACTCGCTGTGGATTACCTTTTGAATACTTGATTGGAAAAATATAAGCGGACGTTCACGGAAATTGCCGTAAAATGGTGATTGTTTCATTATTTGAACAAGTTTTTCTGCTGAGTTAGGAGCTCAATTGTGGGGCGCGAGTGTCAATATTCCAGAGGAAATATTAAACGCGGCCACATTTTGTAGAAAAAATGATAGCAAGTACATACCTAGTTCTGCACACATTTACTGCTGAGTAGTGAGTAGCTCCAAAAAGTATTTCAAACAACAACAAAATAGTAAATTGTAGGCAAATTTTTGAAGTAATAAAATATGAGCTTTTTCAAAAGATAAGTCTCACTGAGATTTGAACTCGGATCACAGGATTTAGAATCCTGCTTGCTAACCAATACACTAAGAGACTTCTGGATTGGACATCTCAACTCTGACTATTGAAAGTTCTGCTAGCGTTGTTTGGCAAATTACAGTGCAGGTGGGCACTACTAGCAGATTACATTATCACCTGCAAATTAGATAAAATTTGTTCATTTCATATTCAAGTGATTCAATAAATTCAACACAATAAGTGCAGTTCGATATTAGCTTCTCTACTCAAGAAAATCATCGATAGCTGTTGATTCGTCTGTTGCTATTGTTTGTACACAACGTGTATTTTATCAAACAAGTATAATTCACAAATTTCATCAGCTATGTTGGCTCAAATGGTAGTGTGCTAAGCAGGGTGTTGGTAAAACACAGTCCCAGCCCCAAACGTCACAGTGGGTAAAAGCTAGCCCCATGCTGGGTGAAACCCAGCCCCAGCCCCAAGTGGGTAAAACCCAGCCCCAGCCCCAACTGGGTAAAACCCAGCAACAGCCCCTAGTGGGCTGGGGCTGGATTTTACCCTGTTGGAGCTGGGGCTAGTTTTTTTCCAGTTGGAGCTGGGGCTGGGGCTTGGACCGGGGCTGGGGCTGGGGCTGGGGCTGGATTTTACTCACACCCTGCTAAGCATCTACTGAGCATCCGATTGCTGACCCGAAAGCCGGTGGATCGAATATGTCTCGAAGCTGCATCTTTTGCGTTCTGCGATGGCTGTCGGTATTCAGAGTAGGCTTAAAAAAGTATACTTAAACTTAAATTGAAAAAGTATGCCCCTAAACTTAAACTTAAACTTATTCAAAATTGACGTGTGAACTTAAACTTAAACTTAAACAAAATTTCAAGGTGTCAACTTAAACGTTTTCGAAAATTAGAAAATTGTACATATTATAATGTATAATATATACTATATTACAGCAGCAGAATTTAACACGTATCTTCTGCTGCTGTGTATTAATGCACTGAAGAAGTTGGTACGTCCAAAAATACATGTAATGTGTGTGCGTGGCTGTTCTTGGTGTGTGTGTGTTAATCTATGATCTCAGTAAGTGTACAAGAGCACACAGTACCGACAGACACAAATCGGCACAGCGCACAGATCATAGCACAGGTGCAATGCTGGTGAATATTTTATACAGAAACACTAATATGACAAAACCTGGCACACTAATGTTTCCCAGATTGTTATTAAGCACGTTAGAAACCTAGAACATAACGTCTAAAGAATAATGGCAAACCATGCAGTTCCAAATCAGATGTAAGCAAAAGCAAGACACCATGCGGTTGCCTGCCATTTGGCCATGACACGACGTCGACGTCAGCGCCTAATTTCGCTTTGGCACACAACATGCGGGCTCTGATCCGCCGTTTAGGAGATTATGCGTCAGAGTGGACTCGAGTTTAGGTATTTATAAATGCTTCTTAGTTTTTTCAATAGTTACTATAGAAACAACTGAGTACTAAATACCTACATATTTTACTCATAAATGAGCGATGAGGTAAGTATTACTTCAAGAAATTGATTTCATATTTGTAATTCCACAATCACTGATTAACCCTGTAATACCCAAAGTACATATCTCTCTCTCTAGTCAAGCTCCGTTGACACCTTCTAGTTTTTTGGCCACTGCTCGGGCTACATGCGTCGTAGAGAGATCGCTAAACCACCATTCGATAGAGAATTTCATGATGAACAAAACAAAATGAGATCGATTAGGAGTCTAAGACAGACGCACCGTTTTTGAATTATAAGCGCTCAAAGTTAAAAATTTGTGAACAATTTGCGCCATCGCTCAGTGTACCTCACCCTAGAGTATTAACACAACAATTGTGCCCCTGCCATAGTTGAATATCTATTAGAAATAAACTACATTGTGCCCAGTATCTGATGCACAGAAAGTGCATCAGGCTGCCGCAGTTGGGAATCGAAACTCATTATATGGCCATAAAGCAAATACTACTTTTGCGAAGAAAAAAAATCAAATTTGCACAGTGTTTAAATAAGCATAGATTTTGTTGTGTGGCAATAAAGACTAAAAATTGCAAACTGTCTACATTTCCAGAAAAAACAGTTCAAAGATCCGCTCACTAGAATAAGCTAGTCAAGTTACACAGCCCCAGATTTGGTAGTTCATCATGAGGTATCTCACACATGATTCACTGGGCATTAAAGGCTAAACTTATATTTGAAACTTAACTTGAAAGCACGATATAGCCACGAAGACATGTTCATATATATAGCTGTGCGTCATGTTCTGAAAAGTGTTGCTCTAAAAGTTTTGCTGCCGCGTTTTAAATTCGAAGAATATCCTCGGTCATCTAAGCATGTCCCACTGAATATCAACAATTAGTTTAACCATACTCGCAATTTGCGAGTCGCAAAACGTGCTTGTTTACTATTTTTATAACTGAACTATTTTTCTTATATATACTATGCGCGTTTATACTATATCCAGAATATGATAGTTCTACGTTAATCTAATTAACTCTTAATTAACCCTAGAAGGGTGCTGCTGCTCTGCTCTACACACACCATATAGCATATACATAGTCCTCCATGTATGCAGAAAAACAGCAAACCAAAGGTTCAGCTCCGGAGCGGAATCGAACCATCGACGTTCTGATCCGAAATCAGATGCTCAGTAAATGCGCGCAGCACTTTAGTACCAACTGAGCCAACCGGTCTAGCGTATCTTGCTCATTAATGAGTTTCAGCAGTAATGACGCAGTCGTATAAAAGTACGCAAGCCAAACAAGAAATGTCTTTGAAAGGCATAATGGCTAAGATTTAACAAGCACTTTTGTTGACGAGCGTAGATTTTTCCACATGACCACAGCAAGTATTATTTTACCGTATCGGTAAAATTAAGCGCGGCATCCTAGTAATTTTATTTTTAGCAGTTTAGTTCTAATTTCGGATGCAGATGTAATACAAAGCTTCAACTTTGATCGAGTTTTTATCACATTTGTTAAAATGGCGTGAGAACTCAAGGCTCCATGATTTATCCGGAACACGACGTTTGACGTGCATAGGTGTATGTACATTCAATTTGCTTCTAAACTTCATTCAATTTTCCTGTTGTGGCACAGCCCAACAGGTCTTTAGTTTTGACTTTCATTACACTGCTAGCGTAAAAGTCAGTGCGTGCGCTTATGTCTTTTGCACATCTTCATAACTAAACTGAGTTCTACACATTCTAACTAAACTCTAGTTTCTCTGTAGGTTTACGAATACGAAAAGGGAATATAGCTATGTAACTTTCAAAAAATCATAGAAAATTAACAAATCAGGTCGCTCGGAATCAATCCACTGATCACCAGGTCCAACGCCGATCACAGTCACTAGTTGACTACACAGTCGTTGAAACCTGCGTCAAAGCAAAAATTTAAAAGCTCGTAGTTTTAGGCATAAAAATTGACTCTCCGTTTGTGATTGTTGTCGTTTTGATGTGACTCTTCGCACAGTAGGTTTACGCTGTCCCTTGGCCAATGTATGTGAAAAATCAAACTTGATTTTGCCGCGCTCATATAAAAGTACAAAGCAATATTACGGATATCGATACTCAACTAATCAATCAACCTGCCGCGCTAGAGACGTACACACAGTAGCACACATACTGCACACAGACACACGCACACACACACACACACACACGTTACACACACAGCGCGCGTGTGCTGGACTGCTGGATACACTAGGTAAGTGCTGCAGCTTAGGTGATGCACTGAAACTGAGCATGATTTACATGCAATTTCAGTTTCAGTGCATTAACTGAAATTAGTATGCACGGCCGCTGAGGCGGCCGCGCAAAAACAACTAAGTTGCCAATATATTGTTGAAATAAACAAAATTAAGTTTCCTAATGTATTGTCGAATTACTTACTTACTTACCTAAGCCTGATCCTAATCCTAATCCTAAGCCTAAGCCTAAGCCTAAGCCTAAGCTTTTTTCCGCTATAGATCAGCCAACTTTCCTATTCTTTCCACACTGCTGCCCTTGGTGAAAGGGCATTTTTATAATAATAGGCCTTAACAGTTGGTGCAATGAATACCACGACAGTAAAAATTTACTAAAAGCAATAAACACAGCTTGAAAGTCATGTTTGATGGCAATTATAAATTACAGACTGACAAAACGGTAGTTGGTTATGAAAGAACTTAAAATACAAACGTACACAAGTAAACAATATAAAAAATACTTTGCAAAACAGTGCTAGGTATATTTAGCAGTGACTCTTATTTATACAGACATACTCAACAAGAACGTTTCTAAACGTATTTTTCCCACAGCCTATATTGATCCTTGTAACCTGACAGCAATTATTTCAAGTTAGCTAATGGCCCTATTCAAAAGTTTAGTTCAGCAGCCTACGGTTCAGGGTTGAATTATAATTACAGCCGTATTTCCGTTCACCCGGACAATTAACCAAGCCGCTACTAATATATACTGATTCTTTCGTAATTTTGCCGGCTGAACGGACATACAGCTGTTAGTATGAATCAACACTTGTATTTGATAACACTTTGACGGCGAAAGCAGAAGACAAAGTCACATGAGTGATTTCGTTACAAAAAGATCAATTTCAACCAATTTTTGTACAGCAAGTTCTAGCTTTCAAAGAATTTCAAAACCTCGGTGCCAATCGCTCCAACAAGTTAAAAAGTTTAGTACGGTCCCAGACAGTAAAACTTTTAAAACTAATAGTATTTAAGCTATAGTCAGTATGAGTTTCTATCGACTGGCTGTTGCAGATAGTGATGAAAGACGGGCTGCTGAATCGGTTGCATTTCCAAGGGGGCCACTCGTCTGTGTCGACTGTGGGGGGATCGGAAATGGCCCCCAATATTCGGAGGGGTACTGTGCTGTCGAATCCAGTCCAATTCGGGATGCTCCAAAATGTCCCCAAACGGCGAGATACCATTCTCTACCACCGCTGAAATAAAAGGCAGCTGCTACATTTTTTGTGCAAACAATAGGCCTGTTGCTCAACTTTAGGGGTGGATTTCACCACGGTGGTTTTTAAAAACCATGATTTTACGTACGTTTTCAAATGATTTGCACATAATTTATTACGAATTATCGCCTGATTCGTTACGAATTTCATAAGTTTTCTAAAACCATGGTTTTTGCTCAGTTGAAATTTCAAACCTGCAGCATAGCAGGTTTTTATTTTGCTGAAATTTAAACTGAGCAAAAACCATGGTTTTAGAAAATCTACGAAATTCGTAACGAATCATGCGATTTCGTAATGAAATTATGTGCAAATCATATGCACACGTACGTAAAACCATGGTTTTTAAAAACCACCGTGGTGAAATCCACCCTAGAACCTTTTACAATAGCAACAATTGTCAGTCCAAAATCAGGTGATTCGTCGTAATTTATATGAAGACTTAGTGTCGAATCACCAGATTTCGCAATTGTTCCAATTGTAAGACTTGTGAAGTTAAGTAACAGGCACAAACACGTTAAAATACATTCATTCAGGCACTGAACAAATTAAAGGTTGTGATGCATGCCAAATAAGACAATCTAATTGGTTCAATATGAAGTCTGTATCACTTCTAGAACATATGAAATAATATTTGCTGAAACCCTTCGCCACTTTTTCACAGCAGCTGATCAAAATTAGTCCTTGTCCCTGTCCCTGTGTCCTTAAGGCCAAGTATTCCATCCACTTTCTCTCATACCCTGTCCGTTGGGTGGCGATATGGGTTGTCCGATGCTGGCCTTGCGTATGGCCATGACGGCCCAATTGATGGCCTCGTCCCAGGGCGGCCCCCAGCCGTGGCCATAGGACACCGCGGGATAAGCCGGTTCCCCGTGCTTCACAATGTCCAGGCCTGAAATCACTCATGGCTCAGCCCCTGCCGTGGTGGGGACAACAGAGATGAGCCTGTCCTGCGGAATACCAACTAATGCAGGTATATATCCCGCGGAGTCAGAGACATCTCTGTCCTCTGAGTGAAATCTGTTGGATAAAAACAGACGAATACTCACAATTAGAGTATAGCACCGACCAAAATTACTTGCTGCAGACTCCGGAGTCAAAGCTTACTGTTGTATTTACTATGACTCCGGAGTCAAGTGACTTGGACTTCATTTGACTCCGGAGTCTGCAGCAAGTAATTTTGGCCGTTACTGCAGTTGGTGTTTAGAACCACTTAAGGTGGCGCTCAGGGGAACCGACTTTGGCGTTTAATTTTTTTCAGCGACATTTTTGACCATAATATCTTGAAGAGAAGTTGTTCAAAATGAAAAGAGCTTTCATTTGATGTGCATATTACGCAAAAAAATTTTCAAATTTTTTTGACCATTTTTGTACTCCCAGCGAAAATTTTTTTATCGCGATATAAATTAATTACTTATTTCACTAAAATGTGCGTTTTCTTAGCTTTCAATTGATGTATTGAGCATGCAAATTTGTTGAAGCTTTTCTGAGCTATTTAGCCGCGAAAATAGCAATCCAAAAATGAATCACCTAAAAAGCTGATAAATCTTCCAAAATGTCAAATTTTTGATTTATTTTCTTAAAAAAATGATTATGGCTTTTGGTAACTTTTTGAACGGAATTATGCATTACTAGGAAAGGTCTAATTTTTGAAAAAAAGAAACGTGTGGGCAAACCTCACATTTTTGCGCAGCGAAGTCGACTACTTTTTTTTGATCTAGCTGCCTGCTGCCGATTAGGATCGAGTTGAAATTTTGCACAATGAAGGAAAGAATATAAATGCAGACGTCGAATTTTTTTTGATTTTTAATTTTTGGCTCTCAGCACTTTTTGTAGCCGCTCAAACACAGCTGATTTTTGAAAAATCAATAATCGAAATCGAAAATCTAAGACTTTTGACGTCTAGGTTTTTGAAAGATCTTTTGATCGACACCAAGATCATCAAAATCGGTTGAGGTTTCGCGGAGCTAGGTCGAAAACAAAATTGGTGTGAATAGGAAATTTGACATGGTCATAAAATTTTACATAATTGCATTAAAGTGCTGAAGAGTACTGGAAATAGATTTTTTTGAGCCCATTTTGACATACAATTAAAGTGGCATTGCTACTCATTGCATGAGTTTATTTCCAAACATGACTTTTTTTGCTGACCGCTACCTTAAAAACACTTTAATGGTGTTTAGAACCACTTAAAAACTATTTAAATACAAATAGTCACTTAATATGTATGAATGTATAGGTATGAATAGACATCAAATGTATTTCTGTGAATATGACTGAAACAAGAATCTATTTAACATTAAGGTTTTCTTTTGTCTTCATTCTGAATATTATTGGGTAGAAGGTTTGAGATGGAGTTACAGTGACGAAATTTAAAAAAAAGCCATAGCTGTAGGTAGACCAATTATTCAAAAGTCAATCTAAGAACTCTGACTACCGTATTACCTCGAATAAAGCCCCAGCCTCAAATAAAGCCCAGGTAAGGTGTCCACGAAACAATAAAGCCCCTCCCCTAGGGCTATATTTGACGTACAATACGGTATGTCAGTATGTAAAGTCTGACAAAAAATAAATGCGCCACTCATTTATTCTAGTGGCATGACTTCTGCGACAACTTGCTGTACTCTTGATAGTCAAAATGTATTCTTTTCGTAACCAAATCACATGTTTCGTTTTCCCAAGTGGTGCGACTTTTTTGTCAGACATTAGTATATAATGAACTGGTACTTTTCAACTGCTCCAACAGTACACACCTTTAATTTCAACTTCTTCGGAGACCCTGAGCAGTCTTAGAGCCTTCAGTGTTCCGAACATAATGGAGCACAGCACAAAACTCCAGGCGATGATCACCACAGCACCGAGCAAGTTCCAGCCAAAAGCCTGAAACACACAACATTGCCACAAATAAATATGGGTTACCTACCTGGAAAACAGTGCCCTTTTTATGTTAGGGCAAAAACTCGAACTTTGACTTGAATAAAAGTACCCTCACTTGAATAAAGTTTTTCATAAAAAAGTTATATGAAAAGTCATTGATTTTGGCTTACTTTAACTAAATTTGCGTTTGAGTCTTACTTTAACTTACAATGGTTTAACTTTTTTGCCCTAAATGTCTTAACAAGCATTAACTTGGTTTCATTACTACACACTACATACATGACCACTACATTAGAACATAAAGCATCGTAGAATGAATAGATTAAATAAGAAAAAGTGGCTGTACGAATTGACGGTGTATGAATTACCTTAAAAGCAGTTTTGTCCCAGAAAAAAACGATTCCATGGTCGAAATTAAAAATAGGTGCAGCCAGAACGCCCCAAAAGCCACCGCCGAAGTGAACTGAAATAAGGACACATTATCAGACATGGATATCGAATATAATGGTTACCAAAAGTTGTGATGTTGACTACTTGAATTGTTTCAATTCAAAACTTATGCTATTGGAAACTACAGTCAGGTTTCTAGTTTCTACACTAAAAAGGCTAATTTTAGTAGGTATGCTCAATTTCAGTTTATAGATTTTTTAATGTAGCCGACCGTTCAGGTCTTAACAATCACAATATACGAAGCTATTTTCAACGTGACTTTTTCGGGTATATAGTTGTGACTTTGCAGACAGTCCGACGACATACCAGCGAATGCATCCAAGGGATCATCGATTCTCGCTTTATTTGCCAACATCGACCACAGAGTGCAAAAGCAGCCCGCTCCGATACCAATTATGGCAGCGGCCCAGGGATACACTTGGTTACAACTGGCACAGATAGCTACCTAAACAGGAGAGGGATAAGGAATAATTACTTGTCCGTAAGCGTGGCCGTTTGTCTGTAAGCACTAAGTCTAATCAGGTGTTGTAGAAACATTAATGACTTTTTAACGGTCACTTTTATGTAACGAAGTCTCTGTAACGGTCAATTATAGACAAAGGTTGCCTCACAGAAACACCCACGACAGGGTGTAAATTGTATGTTATAACGCAAAGTAGCTAACATGATATCCTTGTTTTTGGTTTTTCAAATCTTTTT
Source organism: Trissonchulus sp. WLG1_4 (assembly GCA_030248245.1). Classification (NCBI taxonomy): domain Eukaryota; kingdom Metazoa; phylum Nematoda; class Enoplea; order Enoplida; family Ironidae; genus Trissonchulus; species Trissonchulus sp. WLG1_4. Next base: position 37,571 of record JASANF010005694.1, read on the forward strand.
CCCAGGTTTTGAGTGTTTCTACATAAATTAAAGCGCAACTAACCGTCATAAAGGTCAAATAAAAACAAATTAAAAAACCCGGAAAAGCAAACACACCATTCCTGCCAAAGCGCCATTAAGCGTGATGAGTAGACTCCATCGTTTGTACATCAGCTTGGCCAACAGTAGTGTGGCGAAGGCAGCAAAGGCGGCACTGATAATGGTGGTGATAACGGCACGAGACACTGACTCCCCATCGCCTTGGGTGGCGATGCTCACCTGCGAACCGCCGTTGAACGCGAAGAAACCAAACAGCAGAATAAAGCCGCCCAAAGCTGCCAACTGAAACAGAACCAGAAACAGAAGTTCAACACAAGGAAGAGGTTAATTTGCGCGCCAACAAGTGCTCGAGCACTTGGGCGTAAACAAAACATTCTAACCTACGTAATATGTGTAGAATTTTAAGTTAGGATGTTCAAAATTACTGAAATATGTAGAATGCCTTACACTGATTGTAACGTTAGACTGCCTTTATGCACCAATCAGTCAGGGTTATCTTTATTAAACCCGGGCCGCTCGCGTCGACGTCGAGAATGCTAACCACTACGCCACAGCGCCCAACTCTCGTAGGCTCTATTTCTCATTTACAACACTATTAAGCAACGGCTTTCAATTTTTGCTTATGGACAAACAGACAAGCTTACGGACATGTATGAACTAGAACTTACTGGGACTGAGTGACCGCGAATTTCGTGCTGTCTGGTGTCTTTTTCGGTGGGAAATCGTCCAATGCGAGGCCCAAGCAGATACGCCCCGACCAGCGCGCAAACCCCGCCCGTCATGTGCACCACTCCTGAACCAGCAAAGTCCTGAAACAACAAGTGGCGAGAATGAACAATGTATATATTAGCGTATATGATAATAGACTATAATACTGTATTTCCTCGAATAAAGACCCTGTCTTGAATAGAAACCCTGTCTCGAATAAAGCCCCCGTCTAAAACAAATTGCTCTGGGGCTCTCTTCGAGGAAACACGGCATGTCGGTTTGCGCAAGTTCTAAAAGTTTAATATGCACATCCACCTGAAGTACATTACGTATCGATCCAATTTGTTCAATAGTCAAAAAATGGTGTGAGAGTCTTTAAATCTCAAACTTTTCATGATGGAACGGAACCACACCACAAAATTCATGCACTAACTCTGACACAACTTTGACAATACTAAACAATCAACAGCAAGCAGAAAAATGAAAAAATAGCTGAGCAATAAAAAATTTCGTCCTCACATTGAAACCTATCCCTTTGCCTCCAACGTTTTTCAGCCAGCCATCCGGAGCCCAAGCCCAATGGGTCACCACCGGGTACAGAAAACCTAGAAATCACAAATATTATTTTAAAAGTAAGGAGAACATAACAATCTCATTCAAAGCTGCAAAAAAAATTTTATTCTACAGCTATCTTCGAAAAACATACACATTAGGTACTTTGTGCCACTAATGTTATGCCATTTGAGAGGTATTGTTATTAAAATTTTCAAATTTAGAGTAGCAGTAGGAAAAGTTTGAATAGCCAAATTCATCCTTTCAATCAAAAATACGGAAACAAATAAAAGACAAACAAAATAAAAAAAGAATAATACAACAAAAAAAGCACTCTCACAACCCTTTAGCAACTTCCTTTGGGATTAGGGTCATACATGTAACAGCACCGAAATTTTAGGTACCCCTCCCCCCCTTGGTCGGACCCCCCCCCCCCTCCCTCCCCTGCGTCAACCCATTTTTGACCCCCCTCCCTCCCCAAAATGACGCAATTTTTACCTTTTTTAACAAAAAAACACCGATTTTGACAATTTTTGGCAAAAATTTTGGTAAAAATTGCTTAAATTTTACGAAAAAATGCTAATTTTTTATAACTTTGGGCAACATTTTTCTCCCGCCGGGACCCTACCCCCTCTTTTCCCAATGGCGGGACCCCCCCTCCCTCCCCCTGGACCGAATTTTGGGGGGGTCTTCCCCCCCATCCCCCCCCAACTACATGTATGATTAGGGTGGATTTCTTGTTACAACCCTACCAACTGTTCAAACTTTGCAGTGTTTCTAGTCACTAATGGTACCTCAAGTGACCAGCGTGACTCAATGACCAATACGCCTGTTGGAGTGTTGAATGAAACAGGCTATCTTAATTTAGAATGAAAAAAATGAGGGGCCGGGGATTGATTTCGACCCGCTCGCGTCGACGGCAAAGAATGCTAGCCACTACACCACAGCCCCCAAATCTCACAGGCCCTATTTCTATGCCGCCTGTTGGCCTTAACTGGCTAAAGAAAGAAGATACCCTAATTACACCACAGCCCAAAGTCTGGTTTACAACCTAAGACGTAATGCCCAAAGTCTGTTCGCATATTTTTTAAACCGTTAGTCCGATTATAATTAACCCTTTAATCCGGTAAAGGAATAGGCCCTAGGGTTGTAAGCTGCACAGCCAACTGCAGTCGTACCAGTGAGCACGAGACAATAGACACAGTATGCCACGAATTCGCAGCGCTCTGCCATGGCACCAGACACGATGGTGGAGGTGGCAGCTGCGAAGACGTACTGGAAGAACCAGTGATGGTATTGGGTGGCGGGAAGATCGGCGGCACAGAACTGGCCGTAGCCAATGAAGGGGTTGCTCGGGCTACCGTAGGCGAAGGCCCAGCCACACACCCAGTACGCCGCCGCTGAGAAAACTGAAACATTACAAGGACTGGGTTAGATAGTCCCTATTAAGAGTTGCTAAACCTTCAGACATATATAACAGGTAGCCAGATTTTCAAAAGCTCTCGCTGTACTCTAGATGCTTGCAATTCGTTGTTTCCGTAACAAAATCGCGTGATTGTTTTTTGGCACGTTCCATCGTTTTTGGACAGACTACACGTACGCTGCCACCGAGAAAACTGAAACATACATTGGACGTTGCTCTTGACTCAATCTGACTCGAAGGTGGCAGTATGCTTTGCCAAAAGCAAACCTGCTTTGGCCTTAGGTTTGCAAAATGTAGAGTTTCTTGCTCGACACTTCACGTGCGCTGTGACACTACTACTTTGCTAAATACAAGCCAAATAAGTCCATCATGATACAAAAGTGCAAATCGTCGGCTCAAAACACGCAAATATCGAGTGTACTCACATGGGTCGAGCATGTTTTTGATGAGAATATTGGTGGTGTTTTTGCTCCGCACGCTACCAGCCTCCAGAAACGCAAACCCACATTGCATCACTGAAACACAGTAACAATATTTACTTCAGAGGTCCGGTTCCACGTGTATATATCCGTGCCTACAGCCCGGTCCATACTTGTCCTTAAGAAAACAGGGACACTGACAGGTACGTTTTTCTGTCAGCATATAGTGCAACTTTAAGACAAGTTTTGTCATATTTTTTTAGCATAGGTATTTTTTCGCAATTTTTTAGCTTCTTTGTCCTTTTAGTTTAGTTAATTATTTTAGTTTAGTATTTTTTAAACTGCTTAAGGACAAATTGATAGAGAGAAGCATAAGGACAAGTATGAATCGGGCTTAAGTAATGACACGTTTATAAAAACCAAAAGAATATTAAAACCAGACAGCTGTTTTTTGCTTGTTAAAGACAACTTACGAAAAACAAGGATAGCCATAGTGATGACGAAAAAGATATTGCTGTTGTCATCCTTCGTCTGTAGGTGACCCTCAAGTTGTTTCAGTTTATCCGTGACGTGAAGCAAGTGATTTGTCAAGTTATGCTGCCAACTCTCATTAACCATTATTAGAGACATTTTTGTAAAGTAGGATGATTATTTTGGGATTCTGTAATGAAATGATGATGGGAAATTAATGATTCTGTATAAATAAAATTAATCCACAATTCTTTGTAACCCCATGCTAATCTAAAACAAAAGCAAAAGTTATAAACTGCACGTGACCCATTAGTGTCGACTAGTCAATCTTATCCTAGGGCCAATGTCAAAAATGAATGAAACAAATTTGATTAAGTATTCTGAAAAAAAGCCTGACTTACAAAAATTGTTAACAACCGGGAGATGTTGCAAATATTTGGTAGAGGCAAATTTCGTGTGATATCTGAGCTGATTAATAAAAACAAATATATATTATTTTAATCCGTTTGATCAAGAGTACATAATAGTGTCTTAGTCAATAGAAGACTCTCCGTTATGAACTTTAATACATACATATTACATACATATATGTACTCTTGGTATCCCCCATCCCAGTGAAAATGTGCTTGTGTGTAGACTACCCTTTCGGAGAGTTTTAACTAATGATATGGCTATTTCTAATGTCAGGTCCAAACGGACTTGACTGTGATTGATTGATTTATTTAAGAGCAAAAACAAATAACAAAGTACTACCAGCATAAAATCCTTTACGGACATACTATATTGATTGATTTATTTAAGAGCAAAAACAAATAACAAATTACTACCAGCATAAAATCCTTTACGGACATGCTATGCTATAATGCTACTAGGTACAGAAAAAAAACAAAACGAACACACACATTAAAAATATAAATATTGTGTGATAGTTTGCACTTAAAAAATAAAATAAAATATTAGTTTCAATGGATTTTATGTCAAGCTTTATGTAAGCAAGCGAATGTTAATTCATGCACATTTGTGCGCTGACAGTTGAATAAATTGGGAGTAACCATACTAAGGCACCTCAGTTAGGGCGTTCGAACTAGTCTGACAAAAAATAGTTGCACCACTTAAGGGGGTAGTGTCGCGAAAGCAGTCGATTTTGCGCGACTGTAAAACTTGTTCAGTAAAATGTTAGAAATTGTTCTTTCTATATTTTAAAAATCTACCAAAAGGCAAATTATTTTGCCAAGTTTCAGCAAAATTAGTGCAGCATATAGTTTGCAATAATGTCTCAAAGTCGGAAAAATGACGAAAAAAAAACCTATTCACATTCCATTTTTTAGTCACATTTATCAACTTTTCGGTTTAGTTCTTTTACATAGACTAATAGCACATATGTTGTAGTTGATGCACACAAAATTTAGTGCACATTGTTGTAGCGGCTGTGGAGTAATACTAGTTTGAACTGTGAAGGTGTACTTAAACTGTAAATTAATAACAGCAATAATGATAAATTGTGGAAAATCTAGACGCTTATTTTCAAATCAGAAGAAAAACGAACCTTCATTTTTCTTTTTTCTTATTTGTCGCAAAAAATTGTGCGTCCACACATGATGTGTACTTCACAAGCTGGCCAATCTGATATCTGGCTTGATTTTTCGAACTTTTATGTCCCTATTGTGTGATGTCTGGCTTACTCATGACGATTGGTCCAAGATATTTGTCCATATTGATAGTGTGATGTCTGGCAGTAATTATTTGATACCATACAGCGTTGGACTAGCTGCTCATTGCATGTACTACTTCAAAACAAAAAGTTCTATTTTCACAGCCTATGAGCAAAACTGCTTTCGCGACACTACCCCCTTAAAAAAGGAACATGCGAATTCGGTACGAAAAGAATAGATTATGACTATCAAGAGTACAGCAAGTAGTAGCAGAAGTCATGCCACTAAAATAAGTGGCGCAGCTTTTTTGCCAGACTTAGTTGAGACGGCGCAACTTGCTTAGACATTATAGTCGGTCTAAAATCTATCAAAACAAATGACCCCAAAAGGTACTACATAGTCTTATATTTTCATGGCAAAAATGCAATGATAATTTATAAACAAAAAGCTACATAAGCGTGCAATTCCATGAACTAGATGTACAAAAACAATTCAATCTAAAAGTCATTGCTAATCAAAGATAACACCTTTGACGTGCAAACTGCAACTGTATTGGGCACAATTAGACAACAAATAACTGAAACAATTAGAAACACATTCAGGGGGTTAAACTTTAAAAATGCATTAGATGGACCAACAAGGACACTTTCACGACCTGCTAAAACGAGCTATTTCTTTCTGACAAAGTACACTGTTTTGATGTTGCTTTCTCTGTTAAATTGTATTAAAAAATGCAGTTCCAGTTCAAACAAATCTATTTTAACTGCACACGGACAGAATTTATTTTAATCAAACATTAAACACGAGAAATTGCTGTTTTTTGCTTAATGTCCTTATTTACCAAAACCTTTATCAGCAACGACCTACACAGAAATAGTTGTAATTCTCTTGCAATCAAATCCGAAACCCAACCAGATAACACGAAAGATAAGCTATTCTGACGCAAGTGACTGTGTAAACTAATTTGCATATTTTGCCAAAACGTCACATGTATGTACGTACAACATGCACTGATATGAGTTGCGCAATTTCGTGAATTGCACAGTTCACTTATAAAAACTGTTGTGAACTTTCAACAGTTAGGGAAACCACGCAACAAGTATGTGCAACATGAACAAGTGGGCCCCTAAAAGGGGCAAATTCCGGCATAGTGGCAAAAATACCTATACAAAACAAAAGTCAATATGATTAGGCTAAGAAGCCAGTAGGCCAGTAAGCAAGTGAAATTTGCATATATGAGGTGTTTAAGTTGCAAAAAAATCACTTTTGTAGATATATACGGTTGCATACAGCATAGACGGTGATATGTACTGTAGGTATGTGCTATTGTAGGTATATACTATTGCTGTTTCTGCTCTGCTTCTAGCACCATGTATTTCACAGGAAATTGGTTCAGTTGCATACGTCGGGCTTGGTAAATCTGTAGCATACGCAATTCTGAGCACAGATACGTACAGTTCCGTTATATAAAATGAACTGGCGTAAAAATATTGCGCTGCGCGGCAACTAGTGCGCAATGGGCAACACATATATATGTATCGAGCAGTACACATTGCACAACCTCACTGCACAACCAACAGATTTTCGCATTCATCACTATTTTTCTGTATTCGAATTCGGTAGTTTAACTATGCTATTTTCCGCACTTTGCTGAACCTTGCAGTGACTTATCATTTTAACTTGTCAAAACTCAAGGCGACATCTGCTGGTGAAATAATTTGTAAACAACATAGGTAATATGTGCAACTAGTTTGATCACCATATCAAAATCAAGCCTGATGGCTAACTGTGCATGTATCACTAGAAATTACTGTTCATAGTCAATGCCATAGATTAGGTAGGTTCCCGTAATCCAAAAGAGCACTTTTAACACATGACAGATTGCTCGGCGTTTACTCGAATCAATAACTCAAAAACACGCCAGCGGCAACCTTCAAAATTACAAAACGGTCCTTCACCGTCCGTCTGCCACCGCTTCACTTTTTCCACCAAGTAGTAATCACCGCCGCTGAATTGTTGTTCTGACCAGTAAACAGGAATTTCCGACATAATTTGCATATTACTTTGTTGAAGCGCCGCCTCTTAAATCCGATTGGATCTTTTGTCTTATACGTAACTTTAACAAAAAATTGATTGGCTACCTTGTTGTACTAATTTGCATACCAAGCCATATTGGTCAGCCAATTTAATGTATGTCAGTCAAAAGCCAGACAGATAAAAACTGCAGGGGGGTGCGAAGCCAATGAGAAAAAAATCTGAAAAATAATTGAAATTTTTACGTATTTCAGAAAAAAATAGGTTTAACTTGAGTACCTAAGTATTTAAACACAAATTCAAAACTTTTGTGCAGAATAAACACGTTGTTGTTTTTATTGGCCCCCATTGGCAGAAAAAAAAGACTGCCATATACTAGGCCTATGGTAAGCATAGGCCCTGTGGTGGCTCGTAGCACCAAGCATGTACTCTTGGTGCTACGAAACTACTACAAATATTCCGCCTCTAGGCGGAATAAAAATTTGAGTGCTATTTAAATGCAAGCTTTAACGAAACTACGACGAATATGCATGTTTCATTTTTATAATGAACCAAGCTCCGAGAAAAAACTCGTTTGCAATTTCACACTCGGCTGCGTTGATGATGCTGACAGGTGTGAGCTGGGGTGATGTTGCATTAACGGAATGAACTTGGTCGAACTTTATGTGAAAACGAATTCTAGGCCCAATTGTATAAAGATTGAAATCAATGGTACTGTTGTTTTGATACCATTTTGATACTTTTGATATAAATATGACACTTGAGTACTGATTCAACGGCCGTTGGAAATTTTTAAACTTAAGGGTCGATTCATACTTACAGCCGTACGTCCGTTCAGCCGATAAAATGACGAAATAATGACGTCACAGGCGCTGGCTGATCCACTGCACTAGGCTGCTAGTGACGTCATTCTGCAGGCTGCACGGACATACGGCTGTAAGTATGAATCGAGCCTAAGTAGTGAAATGGTGTGATTTTAGCACAAAAAAACCTAAGTTTCGACTGTGATTTTGCAAAAAAACTGTTAAGATAATTATCTTCAAATCTTTATACATACAATTTGGCCCTGATTGGAAGAAATATGAATCGAAAGATGGTAGATTCAAGATTGCTACTTTCATACCCAAATAATCTTATGGGCAGCAAACTCTTAGTGATATTAATATTTGGAATAAAAAATGCGTTATGTTGTTCGTCTGTCAGTTAATGTAACTACACAGTTTACCTACAAAAAAAGTTCATTTATTGCAGTTCCATTAGGTGAGCTCTAACTTCAAAAAGCAGTCAACTTTTCTGCCCTTATAGATACTATAACTACAATCCAACATATGAGTAATACATATGAGAAAGTAATTACAAATATAATGTAAAATGCTTTAAAATAGACATTAAATTACACACAATGACAACTCAAGCAAATAATTGACTGATATGATTGAAGAGCTTTTCAATGCAGACTTGCGCAGCCCGTAATCATACAAATTAAAAATTTCTAAATGCTAAACTGCAGCACTGATCAGAATATTCAATAATAATGACTATCTATGCTGCAATATCAATATCTATATCAATATGTTATATGAAATTCTGCGACATTTACTGACATCCCTTACGCCTACCTAGTGGATAGTATGTATCTGCATGTTAACGAATACGTATCCTAAACCTAAAAGTAAACCTCAGACAGCCAGTTTCCACTGGCGTCGCCCGGCCGGTCTACCACGATCGACCACATTAGGTCCGCATAGCAGTCCGGCAGGCTAAATTGGGCGAAAATGACACTCTGGATTTGGATGAATTTGTTTTTCCAAAAATTTCTACCGAGCTTCTTCGCCGTGGGGCGGCTTAAGGGGGTAATTGCGTTTTTAGGTGTTTTTTTAAACTACCATAACTGCACTTAACCTCAACAAAAAGTAGAGCGGTCTTTTTTACATTTTTTACACCTTCTAGCTTTAAAAAACTATATTTAAAAGCAGATTATCTTTTGCAATTTTACTGCTGCTATCATTTGAATACACCCCATCAGCGGTTTTTTTGACTAATTTTTGCGCCACAGTTATGAAACTCAAGATCAGCCAACAACAACTAAACTTTTTGCAGTTATGCACTGACATAATATCCCCACCCGTTTTTTTGATATAGTTGATAAGTCGTTTCTACGTTGAGAAAATGACATTTTCGTGCAAAAATCACGTAATTTGACTTTTCTCTAAAATTTTCAAAAGCCCATAACACAGACTCTACAAACTATTTTTAGAAAAGGAAAAAAACGGGTGGGGATATTTTCCTAAAGATAATGTGGTTAAAGTTTCGAAGCCGTAGTCCGTTTTTAGCTTGAGTTCTGTGGGCGCAAAATTTACACTGAAATGTCAAAAACCACGAAAACGACATTACCCCCTTAAGCAGCCGGTCACAAACACGACTCCAAGCTGAGGAATTGACTGCAATTAGGTCAAATAGTGAGGCCACCCGCCACCCCAGTTTTTGTGAGTGAGTGACTCCAATGCAACCTTCTATTTCACACAGCAGTAGTCGAAAAACCTGTTCTATACTGGAATCGGTAACAGATGTTGGAGTCAGTCGAAAGTAGTTCCATCTGTTCAGTAATGAACATAAAATTGTGTGCGGTTTAACAGAATTCTTATTGATTTCATTTTTGTTAATCATACAGTAGATTTCTGGTTAGGCTACTTTTTGGTACTGAACTAGGTAATCCAATAACATAAACTATCGTGTCTACCTTTTAACCCGACCGATCACACTTTTTTATTTAAAAGATTTGAATTAGAAGTCTCAAGAAATTAGAAATTTGAAATGAATTATATTTATTAGATTTCAACGGATTTGATCCCATGATAGCTAAAAAATTTCCAAAAAAGCAAAGCAAATTAACAAACAGCCACTCACAAATTCTTAAAAACGTTTGCATTTTCACTAACTATGTAATTGCAAATTTTTGCGTTTTTGGGAGTTGGTTTCCCCTTACGGCCAGGCTTTGGAAAAAACCTCTAAGATTCTGACTTTAGTGACGATTGATGTCATGATTATGCCCCTAAAGGGGGTCAGCAGTCAGCAACCCCCCTTAGACACCAGCACCCCCCTGAAACCCACACCCCCCTATGATTGCCGAAAAAGTGTGCCAAAAACGAGTACAAAACCAGAAAATCACAAAAAATTTCAGCCGCAGCCAAAAAAGTGCCCCAAAAATGAGTACTAATCGAAAAAGTGTAAAACATTTCCGGCTTTCACCGGAAATCAAACCAAAATCAGGACCACCCCCCTCTCGGTCAGGGTTCGGGCACCCCCCTCACCGATTGCTCCCGTGCATCTCTGTTCGCAACTCAAACAAGTTAACCTAAAAATACTCTCAAGTAAAAAAACTTCCTGGGAATCGACCTAGCGCACAAACTGTTCCAGCCTAGAACAGCGCCTTAGACCACTCGGCTACGCTGTCTTACAACCAAGGGAACTTACTGAGAACATGTTTCTTTAGACGGCGAACTAAGCTAACAATTTCTTTTCTTTCATTACTTAAATTAATTTAATTACAACAGGTATATAATTAATCATTTCATGTTAAATTTGGATCCACAATTTTATTATTTATTCTAAGTGTTTCAATTTCTGTCAACAGACAGGAATGACTTAGTCTAGACAGTCATGTGATCAGCACGTGCGCATTGTCTGTTAAATTACGATTTTAGAAAAATGTAAAAATCATAAAACGTACACAAAAGCACATTTTAGTGCATAAATAAAGTTAGGTATATTGACCATTATTAACAGCAAAATTGTAAAAATTTGTGTTTTGCAAAAAAAGGGCATCAAGCCCAATCTGCGGCAAAATCTTCAGTAAGTATAATGCATACACTTTCAAGTACATTGGCCAGAGGCCATCGTAAACCTGTTGGGTCAGTAACCTGATTCAGTTTTTGTAAAAAGTGTATAATTTTGCAGCCACCAAAACTGCAAACTCTCAATAAAAAGGTTTTAAATAGTGAAGCTTAATAATCACTGTATGTACTCCGCAGCCATTTTTATTGAAAATAATTTCAATTTCAACTTGGTCTGTTTTTGCGTCACTTTTGAAGCAGGCAACACTAGCATACACTCGAATAGAAGTTACAAGTTTTACATTGATGTAAAAGCTTAATTTTTTAGGAATCTGAGTGGTTGAGTGGTTAGTGTGTCAGGTTTGTAACCATGAGATCACTGCTTTGGTTCCTAGTGCATCATTCTTTTTTTCCTGTTGCGCCACAACGCAACAGGTACTTTATACTTGGTTTAAATAGGATTTGCAGAATCTGTTAATGCACACACTTACCTGGTAGAATAGCTAGGCCTGGCAGCTGCTGTGTGTTAGCGTGTGTGTTTGCTTTGGTGCGCGTGTCTTTTACGGTGTCTGTCAACAGGCTACTGTTAATGGCCTGTTATTGCAATACCATCACCTAATATATACGTCTAACGCACAGTTTAACTGCGTCTTCACTGTAAGTACGTTGCATTAGTTCAGTAGTTATGAGGAATAGAAGTTCAGTAAATTATGACCAGGATTTTCCTTTTCTGCTGTAGGTTTATACACTATACGTATGAATGAATGAATGAATTAATATTTATTTCGCCGGTACAATAAGAGCGTATTAGTAATAAACAGATTGTTATAAAAAATAATCAGATTAATTAGTATGTTTTGTATGTGACTGTAGCACCGGAAACTCTTTCTTTTTATCGACTTCAAGTGAATGTGAAACTATCAACATTTCGCAAAAGAAAATTCATGTTTAAGTAAAGCATGAGAAGTTGGTTGTCAATCGGAAACAGATTTTCTTGACTTGACTACGATTTCCCTTTTTGTTCCTTTTAGAGAAGGAACTATTGTTTTGAAATCAACTCTGCATAGTGTAAAAGTAGCAGCCACATGTTATCCAGTGCATATGATTAACACGTAAAGTCAGTATGGGAACCGACTGCTCTTTTTTTGAAGACAGCCTTTTTGTTTACTATTTTTAATAAAATAATGGTTAGTAATACTTTTGCCTAAGTATTAAGTTGTCATTTTAATAAAATTTTGTGATTTAAAAAACTTTCGTTCCGTAATTTTTCAAACTCGATACATATAATCACGTGATCGTCTAGTCTGTTGTTTGTTTTGTCCTTCCCTTCTACATAGTCAAAACTAAACAACACTTCTCATCAAACTGGCGTGGTCGAGTGGTCAGAAGCGCTAGTCTAGATTAGTTGATATGAACTTCGAGGGTTCTACACCCATTCATTGACTATTTTGCAAAAAATTTACACCGCTTTTTTCAGCAAAAACTGTTTTGACGGGAGATATTCATGTCGAGGAAAAGCGATTGCGTCATTGAAATCATAAGCAGTTGCGGTAATTATGGCATGTGTTTTCGACAAAACTGTTGAATGTATACCTAGTGTGTGAGATCAACACCTAAGCATCGAAACTAAATAAATTAACTGTACACAGGTATTAGGGCGAAGCTGAACTCTCCTGGGTAAATTAAGCAGAATTTTCACTCAGCGAAGGAACCTTGCCCCCTTTTGGGGCCTGCTTGTTTAAAATTTCGTTACATGGCAACTAAATATCGATGTTGAATTCTGTCGAAGAGGTTTGCACAAACTCTGCAATAAAGTGAGATGGCCTGTACACATGCACTATTGTGCACATGAGCTGGCTGACTAGCAGAATGTATAGTGTGACCTTGTGACGGTATATTGTACAAAGATGCAGGGAATCCGAAGTTGCGAGCACCACACTGCATATCCATCCAGATGCGGATGGGTTATCCCATTTGACTGATAAGGGGCAACTTGGAGCAACTTTTAACTGCACAAAAAAGATGAAAAGGGGCTAATTTGGCGTTGACACTATGTTGACTGTGACACTCACTCATGTTCACGACACTGTGTTCATTATGTACTCTTGACAGTTTTCAGATACTTTTTGTTCAAGATAAGTTTTTAATGCGCAACAGGTTTAATGTTGTCAAACGTTCACGCTTCTAACTTCTTTCTCATGACTCCTTTTGCAGTAAACTTTTGCTTGTTCCTCCTGGGCCACAGCACAACAGGTCTTTAATTTTGATTTTGGACAATAACACTGAGCTTGTGTTCACCTTTTGTCAGTTGGTTTGTGTGTAACCTGTGCTTCAGTCTAACAGCGCGGGCGTCACATGTGGTTTGCAGTGTTTTCTACGTTAGTTTGAATGTGTTAAATTACATGGGCAGTGAAGACATCTACTTTAAGTGGAATACTATTAGAGATTATGGAACGCAAAAAAAGTGAAGGACGGAATCGAACTCTCTGGCATCAGATTTTAACTCGAACGCGCTACCGTCTAAGCCAACCAGCTCTCATAAGAGTTTGAATAAATGTGCTGTTACCAATAAAACACTATCGTTGATTTTGTTGTGACAGTTTGAGGATTTGTGTGATCAATCATTAATACTGAACAGAAATTATGATATTAACCTTAAAAACTTGAATTGCGAATAGAATTCAAAATATATTTTTACAACAAAAAAATTTTATGTATATGTCAACCTTAACATTGAACGCAAACTACAAACTGAGCATCAGATTTTTACGCGGCCCCCTCAGGGGCCGCGTATATACTATATTCAGATTGTCTTGCTCCCACGTTAAATCGGCTAGGTCGATTTCGCAGTGTTAAATTACACTGCGCTGGCAGGTAGGTCGAATCTACCCATGGCTCAAGCGAAGACTAACTGACTGTTTCGCAATATGAAATTGCAACGCAACAAGCACGTTTTGCGAGTAGGGTTAAATTAATTTTGAAAAGTTTTTTTGCGACATGCTTGCACTGCTGAGGATATTCTTCGAATATAAAACGCGGCACCAAAATATTTCAACAACGCCAACCGTTTTATTAAACTAAACGATACCACCTCATTCTAAATCTATACTTCTTGGCAGTAATGTCCGGACTAACGGGAAAAAACGTTTCAGTATGAAAAATTATGGTATTGTCTGTTAGCTACCTACGGTAGCTAACACTCGTGGTGGTCACAATAAATCGTCAACTTGCTTAGCGAGTGGGGTTCACTTGCGCAACTACGATTTTTTCCGACCAATGGTAAACCAACCGGGGTAAAGTATGACATGTACGTGCCAAAGACCACGTGCCATGGTTAGCTCCAGCTGCCGTGTCGGTCAGCCAAAGACGCCGTGCAAGTTAGACAGTTTTTTGGCATAGTATTCTGACATATAATGGAGCTTTACAGTGCTAAAGTTAGATCATTTTAGTGTCCACATGACCACATCTACATGTATAACATAACTGAATTAGGCAACCCGATGACAACCGCACTTTAGTAAGGTTTAACCAACGTCATTTGAAGACAATTTTGTATGGTATCGACACGCTGATAAACAATCAATGAAACATTGTAGCAACCGGTTTCCTTACAGCACCATTGCAGTGAAAGCCCCTGACTTCTCTACGTATTTAAGTACACTTGCTATAGACAAACGTTGAAGCCTTAATCACAACGCAGCATGAGCACACACACAACCACACAAATAATGCATTTTCTGACCTACCAATTTCTACAGTGTATTTTTACACTGAGAAAGCTTATACGTGTTAATTGGCCTTGTGCATTATAGTATATACGCGGCGGCTGAGGCCGCCGCGTAAAAATACTTTCAGGAATCGAACTCTTGCCAACCGATCCGAAATCAGCAGCCGTATACGCTCGGCTACCTGCCCTCCAAAGTCTCCTGATCAATGACATCATTTGTGCATATATAATTGTAGTTTATAAGTATTACGTAACAGTGTCACTGTGTGTATTTGTTGAAATTTATTTTGAGTGATAATAAACTTATTATTCCGCCTAAAGGCGGAATATTTGGAGAAGGTTCGTAGCACCAAGAGTACATGGTTGGTGCTACGAGCCACCACAGGGCCTATGCTTACCATAGGCCTAATATATGGCACTCTTTTTTTCCTGCCAATGGGGGCCTACAATTGTAAATTCTACCTGAAAATTAAGACAAATACAATACTATAACTAAGTACAAATTATCTAAATTTAAATTTATCTTTTGACAATTTTCATACGTATGCAGTCATTTTTCCGGCAGATTTAAATATTCATGCCCAAGCCCCCCTTGGCTGTCTGGGCATTAACGGACAGCCGTCAAATTGGCCAGCCAGTTGGATACATATTCAAATAAGTTTCTAAGGCCCAGCCAATCAGCATGTCCTTTCGTCTACGTACATGAGAAGTCAGCCAATTCGCTTTAAAAGGGTGGAGCAATTAGCGGAGAATATGCAAATTAGTTCCACACTTAGGGTTAGTCAGTCGTCAGTGAATCAGTTCATTATCGGCAGTCGCGGCAGGAAGCGGCGCGGCAGCAGTCAAAACGCAGCAGAGGACGCACAGGAGATGAAGAAAATGAATCAATTAGAAAAGCATCTATACGCTATGCTTATCCCAAATGCCCTTTTCAGGGCAAGATTGGTTTAAGAATTGACCCACATAAGATGGCACTTGCCTGCTTCAAGGTTGGGAATGACTGCCTTATATTGTTTTGACTAAATAGAACTTTGTATTTAAATTGACAAACCATACGCGCTCCTCAGTGGTATTTTTATCAGTACGTATGTATCAATTCCTTGGTAGAAGTATTGAATGAAGTATGAGTGGATGCTGGACTGTTACTGTTGCTCAAATGCAAGAACTAAAAAGGTAGTAAGAGTTAGAATCAAGACCATGAATTGGGAAGTTTAGCAAGGAAACAAGCATTGTATGTGGGCAAACCAAGGCCTTTGAGCGGGCAAAGCTAGAGCCCAAACAACAGCAGACAAACCAAAACCAGCGGGTAGCCTAGTCAACAGCGGACAAACCAACTTACTCACTGAGTGAGCAAGCCATATCCAGACATTCTAGATAACAACGAGCAAAGCCAGAACCAGAGCGTCTAGATAATAGCGGGCAAAGCCAGAGCTAAGACTGCAGCGGACAAACCGAATTCTTAACTAGCAGCGGGAAAAGCTTGAGCACAGTCAACAGCGGACAAACCAAGTCCTTAATCAACAGTGAGCAAAGCCTAAGCCGGAGAATCTAGATAACAGCGAGCAAAGCCAGAGCTGAGACTACAGCGGACGAACCGATATCTCAACTAGCAGCGGGCAAAATTAAAACCGTAGAGCCCAGATAACAGCGGGCGAAGCAGAACCAGAGAGTCTACATAACAGCGGGCAAAGCCAGAGTTTATACTACCGCGGACAAACCGAGATCTCAAAGCGGGCAAAGTTAGAGCCGGAGAGTCTAGATAGCAGCGGGCAAAGACAGAGATTAGACTACAGTAGATAATACAAGGCCTCATATTACAACGGACGATGTAACATAGCTTTGGTTCAAGCAGTTAATGTGTCAACCTCGTTGGCCAAGAACCTTAGGGCCTACCTATTTTTTTACTGGATTAAACGGACTGTACTTCCCAGCTCCCACCCGGATTTCTTGCCGATCTGTAGCAGATTGGTAGCAGATAGGTAGTAACTCAGTGACCAAAGATATTGTATTTGCTGTTCAGTGTTCAAACATGTGCTATGCAAGTGATGATTTTATTCTATACGGTAGTATAGAATTTCACGCCACTATGTCGGAATTTGCCCCTTTTAGGGGCCTACTTGTTTTTTGACTATTACGGTTTTAAAATCGGTTGCATGGCAACTTCTCGCTGATGTTTGAACACTTAGCTTTTTGTCAACTGACTTGTATAGAACCTACATTAGTCGAAGTTAACTTCGAAGTTGCTGTGGTTTCATGGTGCAATGGTTAGCACTCTGGACTCTGAATCCAGCGATCCGAGTTCAAATCTCGGTGAGACCTTACTTTTTTAATACTAAGTTAAATTAAATTTTTAAAGCATATTAAATACTTATTGAATTTTTAAAAAACTCTCCTAAAATGTTTTTGAGTTTTTGACTTTCAACTAAGTTTGCGATTTAATAATTACCTAACGGTGTTTTTGAGTGACTTCGGAGCTACTCAGCAGCAAGTGTATGCAGAAATCGGGATTTACATATCATTTCATCCGCAAATAATGGCCGCGTTTAATATTCCTCTGGAATATTGACACTCGGACTCAGACCTCACATTGTACCATTCCTTACTCAGCAGAAGAGCTTGTTTGCAGATAGATTGTTGTTAAAGATTTTTATCTATCGTGTATCGTAGACGAAATAGCTCAGTTGGGTTGGGACTTGGGAGAGCGTTAGACTATAGATCTAAATGTCCTTGGTTCGATCCCGGGTATCGGTCGCATTTTTTTTTGAATTAACATTGCTGTTTTTAATAATTCATTTTACCAATTATTGAAAATTTGTCTAGTTAACATAAATCATAAATATATTTTTCTTCCTCAGGAAGTCAGGAGACGCACTTGTGTTACTTTGATTGCATTTTGTACCAACCTTCTGTGTCCCTGGTTTATATATTTACACTAAAATTTTACTTACCAAACAACTTAATTCAAAGTTTAAGTGAGGTGCAATATTTAATGCAATATTTTATCTGAAGGCGATAAAAGCCATTTTAAGCACCGGCCCCAAGAAGGCTTACCGTATAACGACATACCGCTGCACAACAGGTTTTAAATGACCGCTGGTCAGTTTACTTGAAAAAGAATGCTTAACGCTTACTGAAGCGTTTGCCGCAGATTGGGCTTGTTATTTTTGTATTTTCGCCTACCATGCTTGAACATTTAATGTAAGAAGACAAGTGAAAATACAAGGCATTTGGTAGTGACAGATGCAAATGTACGGTAGAAGACGTGTAAAACACACCCCGCACATAAGCACTTTAACGCTAGCAGTGTGTTAAGATACCAGAATCAAAATTAAAGACCTGTGGCCCAACAGGAAAAACTACCCAAGCTGACTTTACACGTTAATCATATGCGCTGACCAACATGCAGAGCTGTGTTTGACACTGTGCAGAGTTGGTTTCAAAACAATAGTTCCTTCTCTAGAAGAAACAAAAAAAGCTAAAAGAAAAGCAAAACTGAAATCTGGAGTAGGTTTGTGTTTACCGTTAAAAAAGATGAAACAAGTTTTTCAACATCATTTTAAGGATGTAAACAAAATCGTGAACTCGCGGACTTTTTCAAAAACACAACTTCAACTAGGTGCAGTACATATTACTACTCTTACTAGTTTAGAAATTCTCTTAAATTCTCTTGAAAATTTAGCGAAAAATTGATAACGTAAACAGGAATAGCTGTGGTGGAACGATATTTTAAGCGGTTGTAATATTTGTGAATTTTGCAGATACAGATATACAGTACTGTTGTTTTGATACCATTTTGATACTTTTGATATAAATATGATACTTGGGTATTCCTACTTTTGATACCGGTATTAATATTAAAATTGGTATCAAAAGTATCATATTTAAATTATTTGGTATCATATTTATATCATATTTAAATTTTTTGCGAGTATCATATTTAAATTCAAGGTATTGTATTTATATCATATTTAAATTTTTTCCGAGTATCAAATATCAAAAGTATCATATTTAAATTCAAGGTATTGTATTTATATCATATTTAAATTTTTTCCGAGTATCAAATATCAAAAGTATCATATTTAAATTCAAAGTATTGTATTTATATCATATTTAAATTTTTACCAAGTATCAAATATCAAAAGTATCATATTTAAAATCAAAGTATTGTATTTGTATCCTATTTAAATTTTTTCCGACTATCAAATATCAAAAGTATCATATTTAAATTCAAAATATTGTATTTATATCATATTTACATTTTTTCAAAGTAGAAAAAGTAGTATTTAAATGGTAGTATCATATCTAGTATCAAAAGTATGATTCCCACGCTTAAAGGCGGCACCTTTTGATGTTTGTGCAGGCTAAGAATGGCGGCTTTCTTTGATCTCGCTGTGTGCTCCGCCTCCTTATTTTGATTGGCTACTGCTCCGCTTCTTTATATTTAGAGGAAATTAACAGTCTAGCTGGACCATAAAAACGAAAGGGGGCACGCTTGTGTAAAATTTCAGTCGGAAAAATATAAGAAAATTAATTAATAGGCAGTAGGTTGGTAGTTAGTTTGGTTTCGTAGCATTTTGATACTTTTGATATAAATATGATACTTGGGTATTAATACTTTTGATACCGGTATCAATATTAAAATTGGTATCAAAAGTATCATATTTAAATTATGGTATCATATTGAAATTATTTGGTATCATATTTATATCATATTTAAATTTTTTGCAAGTATCAAATATCAAAAGTATCATATTTAAATTCAAGGTATTGTATTTATATCATATTTAAATTTTTTCCGAGTATCAAATATCAAAAGTATCATATTTAAATTCAAAGTATTGTATTTATATCATATTTAAATTTTTGACAAGTATCAAGTATCAAAAGTATTTTATTTAAATTATTTGGTATCATATTTATATCATATTTAAATTTTTTCCAAGTATCAAATATCAAAAGTATTTTATTTAAATTCCAAGTATCATATTTATATCATATTTAAATTATTTTGCGGTATCAAAACAACAGTAATACAGTCGTTTTCAAATTAAAATGGATTTGCCCGACGCCATTTCATCATCTAACGCGTCGAATGGCAGCATCCGCGCGTCGGATGACATTAGGTATACGACGTGTCCGATTTCATTACTATATGTACCCGACGCCTCAAAGCCATTTTCTTTTGAAACCGACTGTATATAACGTTACATATAAAAAAATTACACTACTGTAAGCCAAGCTAAAAGTTGTATTAAGACCAAACTGGAATTTTAATGTAGTTAAAGTATTGCTCACTGCTCAGGCGTTAATTAAGTCAAAGTTTGGTGTGTATTTTGGAAACGGAAATTGGGAAACAAACGGACAAGACTGTTTATACTTTTGGCGTGAGTTAGAATAGGTACAGACTTCGGAAAACAGATCAATTGGTTCATATATACTCTGCGAACAAGAAAAATGCACAATGGAAAATGCAGGACTAAGTAAAAGCGAACGGTAGGTACTTACGAGACTTTGACTACTGCTACTACGTATAGCTACAATGGCACAGAAAACGGAGACAGAAATAACCTCCGATTAGACATCATGTGGGGCAGGGCAAAATTTCTAGGGCTAGAACAACCTTTTCTGATTTACAACTTACGTCTGTATCACTACATATGTACCTCTCCTCCTGCATAGATAATCGGGGGGGGGGGGGTAAAATTGTCTTCTTGAGGCTAGAGGGTAGGTGAAACCCCACTCAACTACACGCAATGCCTTGTACGCGGGACACACCTACTAAACATGATCAAGCTTAGGCATTCGGTTTCGGTTACAGATATCTCAGAATGCAGACTCGCATAATCTGAGCTACGTTAACAATTAACTCGTCAAATTGTTTCGTAACTTTTTATTATGACACATGACATAACTAGCCTGTATTATTATATACTATATCCGAATTCCAAACTCTATATAACTTGCCTATCGGGTCTACAGTTTGTCTTAATGAGCCCAAACGGTTGTATTTTTGGAAACCTGATTGCCAAGTTGTCAACTGAAAGGAAGGCGACGCAACTTTGCAAACTTTTTACAAGTTACTGCCAAAAAACGGGCTTCTGTTTTAAAATCCGCCATTTTTCGCACTAACATATGTTTCGCGCACGATAGGATTTTAGCCTTAAAACTTTGAGGCAGCTAGTTTTTGGAGGATTCTAGCCGTTTCTCTCTGTTTAGCCGTATAATGCCGCAAAGTAGTGCTAAAGCCGTCACTTCCGCGGGTTGGAACTGGGCCGTACTAAAGCTACCCATCGGATTTATTCGATTATTACAAATTGTATGTTTCAATCGATAATTTATTAGACCTAGGTTAAATTCAAATCCGGAGTAAATTTAACTTTTTTTACTGTTATCCGTAATTGTTACCAATAACAGTTAGGGTCCTTCTACACGACGTTGCAGCCGTATGTCCCTTCATCTGGCAAAACTACAAAGTAATCACGCCGCAAACACAATGTTAACATTAGATTGAGGACTGAGGTGTGATTGTTTTGTAATTTTGTTAACGACAGCTTATTATCAGCCAAGTAGCTCAATGGTAGAGCGCAGATCTGCAGATCATATATGAGTGGTTCGAATCTCCCCTTGGTCATTCTGATAAGGATGCTGTCTTTCTTTCAGTAAGAATTCCAATTTCCTTTCTTGACATTGCAACTTGAAGCGTTTTTGGTCCAAGGCCATCGTTTTCATTTCAGCCGTTTGTGATCCTGGCCTTCGGGGGCACGGTGGCCTACAATTCCTGCCACAGTCTCCACGTACTCAACTGCCCCCCCGGCCACAACCAAACAGACTACGTGGGACAGGACACCACGCCTGTGCCCATCAAGTGCGGCCCCAAAGGGGGTGCCTGCTGCGTTAAATATCCCTTCAGGTAAAATGCTGCAACAGGTCCCTGATTGCATTCTGCACTGAAGATAATCACTTGTTTAGCAATTGAAGATAAACGCGCGTTTATCTCTTAATCACTGACTAACTTAATCATCCTCCTAGAAAAATACGCAATGATTCTTGTGGTCCTTAAGCAATTAAAAAAAAAACTACCAACGGCCAAATGAGCCATTTTTTGCACAACTGAAGTTTGGCTCAGTTCCCGTTGGAATGGAAAAAATAGCCGAATGTTGCCTGAACTTTGTCTTAGTCCTTTGCCTGTGTGTATAGGGAGAAGGCTAGGTAAGCATGAACTAGACTTTAGGCAAACTCAATCTTTAAGTCGATGATGTTCTGAACTAAAGTCTGACTAAAAAACTGCGCCACTTGCTTACTGTCGTTTTCAAATGAAAATGGACTTGCCCGACGCCATTTCATCATCAGACGCGTCGGATTGCATCATCCGACGGGCCAGGCTGGGCGTCGGATTGCATCATTAAGTTAGAAATTGGAGAGCTTGCAGGAAAAATTTATGAGGGTGACTCCTCAACGAGTTGCATAATTTTTTGTAGTTTATTTTTATACGTTGATTAATTAATAGATGCTTACTTGAAATATAAGGTAATTTTACCTACTGGATTCTGATTTTTATTAGTTAAAGAAGCTAAACAATGAAATAAGGTAGTCTTCATAATTTGCACTGAAGCAGCCACCCCTATTCAAAACTTTAGGCCTCAATTTTGGCAGCTAATTAATTACTGGCTGGCAAAACTCTAGGCGTCGGATTGCATAACCGATGGCGTCAGATGACATCATCCGACGCGTCCGATTTCAACACTAATCCCGACGCCTAGAATCCATTTTCATTTGAAACCGACTGTATTTCAGTGGCATGACTCCTGCGACAACTTGCTGTACATACCTACTCTTAAATCTTGACAGTCAAAATCGTAACGAAATAGTCAAAATCGTAACGTAACGATACTTCTCATAAAGAAATCACATGTTTCGTTTTCTCAGCTGGTGCAACTATTTTTGTCAGACTTTAGTTTAGTCATAGTTCAGGCTCCGTTATTTTAATAGTGCTCTGGAATTTTAATATTAATATCACACATCACATAGTGAAGGTATTTGTAGACTGAGCGAGCTCTACACCTCCCGCTACCCGTGCGATGCGGTCACCTTCACCCCCGATCTGTCATACCCCAACACCAGTCTACTGTTTCATGAGAGTCTCTCCCTTCGTGCAGAATTCTTCATCACTGTTGCCGTGTGCTCCATATTCTACAACGCGATCGCCCTCATAATATATATTTCCCAGTGGAGCACTTATGTGTCTCATGCCAGCTATCCAAGACTGGTATGTGTTGCATTCTAAGGACCTATTCCGTTTAGCTTGCTAGGAACGAGTGTATTGGTTTGAATGTTATATTTTAAAAAATTAAGTTTGATTAAGTTTGAAAGCAGTGCAGTTTGATTTGTATGCACAAACTAGTACAATCGATTACGTCTTTAGCAGCTGACCAACCTTTGTCTCTGTAGTTTTGTGCAAACCTACTGATTCCGAAAACTACCAGGAAAAGTTATGGTAAAGCCAATCTTATAAAAAAGTGGCCAAAACTATTTGTTATTATTTCACAGCAACTATCAAAACCTTTCCTGGTGCATGCAATTTTGAGAACGAGTATAAACCAGGCTTTAAATACCTTCTGCAACATAATTATTTGAGGGTAATGAGATTCAATGCAACTTCTAAAGGACCGTTCAAATGTCTCTAGAATTCTAGTATTCCTGTTGGGCCACTGGCCCACAGCCCAACAGGTCTTTAATTTTGATTTTGTTTTCTCAGTGTGCTGCTAACGTTAAAGTGATCATGTGCGGAGTTTGTTTTGCACGTCCGCCTCCGTCAAATTGCACCCGTCTACCTACATACATATTGGCTTGCTTCTGTCAATGAACTCTGGTTTTGCATTTTCAGGCGTTACATAGGCGTGGTACAAAATCACAAAAAAATCCTTTCCCAGGAATCGACCCAACAGCCATCGGTTTATGAGTACAACAGCTAAACCACTGCACCATGCCGCCGGCTTGCCTTTTAGAACTAAGAATGTACTAAAATTTATTCCATAAGGTGAATGTCCACAACATAACTTTGGAAACTTTGCTGATAAAATGTTCATGACATATGTACATACATGCCTATAAAACAAAATCTTCTGAAAGTTTTGCAGCGTGATTAGCAGGTTTAACAAGCGTGCATCAAAAATTACATATTAGCTGGCCCAACAGGTTTACGATGGCCTCTGGCCAATGAACTTAAAAATTAAAACTTTTTGCTGACTGAATGTTTTTGCCGCAAATTGGGCTTGTTTTCACAGCACTGTAGAGTTGTTTTTATGTGGAAACTGCTTCAAATCAAAACTAGTTTTGATGCAGTTTTAATTTTAATGCATCAAAGTAAATTAGGGCCCGATTTATCGAAACATCAAATGTTCGTCGTTGAAAATGTTCGTCGTTGAAAAAGCAAATGTTCGTCGTTGAAAAACAAATGTTCGTCGTTGAAAAAGCAAATGTTCGTCGTTGAAAAACAAATGTTCGTCGTTGAAAAACAAATGTTAGTCGTTGAAAGTTCGTCGTTGAAATTGATCGTCGTTGAAAAAATTTTCAACGACGAACATTTCAACGGAGCTCAAGACATCCGTTGAAATGTTCGCCGTTGAAAATTTTTCAACGACGAACATTTGTTTTTCAACGACGAACATTTGTTTTTCAACGACGAACGTTTGTTTTTCAACGAAGAACATTTGATTTTTCAATGACGAGCATTTGTTTTTCAACGACGAACATTTGTTTTTCAACGACGAACATTTATCCTATAATTACGTGTTATGTTCGTCGTTGAAAATGTTTCGATCAATCCAAAATTTTCAACGACGGACATTTTCAACGACGAACATTTTCAACGACGAACATTTTGCTTCGATAAATCGGGCCCAGATCAGTTGATTTTTGAAAGGGCCGAATCAAATCAGATCAAATGAATTGGTTGTTGAGAGTGGCCACATAACATCAAATCAAATCAATTGAAAATACGTCGCATCAAAACAACCCTCTGCACTGTTTTAGGACATGGTGGCTTTGGTAATAACAGCCGCCTTTTGGTTCATCTCAGCGAGCACCTGGGCGTCGACGCTGCACAAACTGAAACACCTGGCCACTGAACTGCATACCTCGCTCGCTCTCAAGCTGACCTGCTCAGACATGGCGCCATGTCATCTGCACACCATAAAGCCACTCTCCTATGGGGGACTGAATATTTCTGTGGTAAGCCACTAACCTGTACAAGCTGAAACTAGTTTCAGTTTCCGTTCACATCACCAGTTTTTAGGGCACAGTGGGAAAACAAGCTCTAGCGGGATTGCTAACATCTGATTGGCTGTTGAAAAAAGCACGTTGCCTGATAAAATCGCGCAAGTCGCGACTGAAAAATGTTTGCCTGGAAATCGCCTGCACGTTCACACGAGGCGATTTTCAAGCAACGCGCGTTGCTTGCGCGTTGCCTGGTGGTTGGTTGCTTGAAAATCGCCTGCAAATTGCCTCCTGTCAACCTGCCTTAAACCTTGCATCTACATCTATTTCAGCTGTCAGCCTACTGTTGTTGTTTGCTGTATGCTGCTAACGCCTATTTCGTACAGAAAGATACCGAGATTTGGCTCAACACGTATCAGCCTGCTCAAGTCGAGTTTCAGCCCAAAAACGTCGTCCCCGAGGTGCCCGAAAAAGCCCCGCGAAAAATGAAACTGACAATACAGAATGAAGAAAATATAAAACTCTGATGTATTATTCATTTTCGACTTTTATTTAATTCTCATTTTGTGCCTATTCGATTTGTCGTGTGCTTTCACTACATTTACAGTAAACTTGTATGCTTACATATATGTATATCTGTATGCTTTATGTATTGCTTTTTAAAAATTAGGCAGCTATTAATTAACGGGACAAAAAACAAAGTGACTTTATTTGCACAATAATGTCGACAAGCAAATTAATTCATTATCATATCACCAAATTCTTCGGATAGCCTAGGTTCACAATTCAGATAAGTGTAAATCAGAAATAAAAAGTTTAACTTTGCAGTTATATAATTAAATACGTATATATATAATTAATATAACCAAGTTGGTTAAAAAATAATGCTAAAATACTTTGAAACTCCAAATGGCAGTTCAAAAGGACCCTTTTACAGAACAATTAACGATACAGCTATCATAAACATAACAACTGATAAATTGCAAATCTACAAAAAATAAATTCTAAGCGATTAATGCTACAGCCACAATAATTAAAATCAAAGACCAGCATAAAGCCAAAAACACAAAAAATGACTAGCTAGCTACCGTCTGAACGAGTTCTCGTGAGCTGTTTGCTGCAATACTGTTGCGTAAAGAGCCCATGAGATGTTATCTGGTCCGTAAGCTAACCAGCAAGCAGTAACCAACTATAATGTCAGTGTTGATCAAAATCGTTATTTTGTCAATCGATAAAACAATTATATGCACAATAATTGTAGCAAGATTACTTAATGTATTATAATATAATATACTATATACATTATGTATATAAATATATTATAATTATGTACTCGCTGCAGATTAGACGACAATACCAGCGGAGAAATAAATTTTTTTATATACGGCTTGCTTGCAAATAGCTTACGCACAAGTTTGACACGAGCTTACGAGTAGATGACAGGCTTATGTCCAATTCGACACTCGAAACATAGTGAAAAATCTTTTTTCAGATTTGTCGGTGATTTTGGAACCCTTAAAAACAATAGGGACCCTCCGAACACTATTGAGACCTTCTGCCCGGCCCTTTTTGTGTGGTGGTCCCCTCCTGTTCGATGTATGGTCACGAACATAATAGACCACCTGTCATGTACTCTTGATAAGACCGGAGGCAATAATGACTGATAAAACCATCAAATATGGCACTTATTAAAGTAACAACAAGAAACCAGAGATTATAACAAGTACAACTAGAAGCAGGTAAAATGCCAGGTTCTTAGCAGCCGAGATCAGAGAAAGAAATCAGCACTTTATGGTAATTAAATATTAATACATTATTAAATATAGTAAACATTAATCAATACCAACAATGGATATTTGTCTTGGTTAGGCATGGCTGTATTTTCAAATAAGTGTCCACTGTCCGCCTTTGCGCCGGGAAAATATTGAAAACTTAATTAAGCTACTATCAAGTGTCTCTTCTAAATATAAGAGTGAGACACTATTATGTACTCTTACTAAATATCAATATAAGTAAGAACTAAGATGGCTGACAAAAAGCAATAACCATACATAGGAGTGGGGAGGGTACCTTACTTCCGGACCACAATAAACGATAAACGGTACGATACGGTATACAATATGCGGTACAATCGAAGGCACAAACTGCATATGACATCAAGGCACAGAGCCTACTGCAAGACTACTACAACTTAAGTAGACCAGGGGCCCATTGCTACTAAACAAATTGAACTATTTTATGTCCGAAGTTTCGACGCTGCTTAATAGTATCCGTGAGCGAAGTTCAATTGGTCCGAATTAAAGTCATAATGTTTAGGTCCACTTAGTCGGACTAAAATAAACTTATTTGGTCGGCTACATAAATAGGCCCTACAAAAAAAATACGTTTTTCAAAAACTCAGTTTTTTTAAGACGAAGTCATAAAATTAAATTTTAAAATGCCTTTAAAACATAAAATTCAATAAATACAATAAAAATATCAAACTTTACATTTTACCAACAATGATTATACAATCATGCATTGTGAGTTCCGAAATTTCACCCACATTTCACTTACAAAAAAGCAATTTTCACCCACTATTATTCAAATTTTCGGTACCCCCTGATACACTAAAGCCCTCACCATGGGACCAACCAAAACACAGCTTGATGAAAGGGTACCACTTTGGGGACACTTAATGCACGTAAACATAGGGTGTTCCCCTGAAAAAATAGTTAAATCTTCGAAAAAATGGCATGTTGACGTTAACCCATTCTTGTTCAGACTTTCGGTACCCCCCGATACACTAAAGTCTGGCAAACAAAGCTACGCCACTTCTGCGCCTACTTGCTGTATTCTTGATAGTCAAATAGTCTATTCTTTTCGTAACAAAATCACATGTTTCCTTTTCTCAAGTGGTGCAACTATTGTTTGTCAGACTTCTAGGCAATGTGATTCTCCTTGGGCGCGCCCATGGTGATGCTGGTCTCCTCCTCCTCCTCCTCTGCCTCCATCACAGCGTAGGGAATGTTGGGTTCGCGACTGAGGTTGCGCGCCAGGAAGGACTCCAGATAGGCCACAATGTTGTCGTGCTGGTTCGTCCGCGCCTCGTCCAGTGGCGTGTGGCCCCATCTAAAACAAAACAATACTACTATTTCACAGAATGGACGTACGGGAGGCCGAGAGTGCTGACCACTACAACCACAGCGCCCAAGATTCCAGGGGGGACCCTCCCCTTGTTCCAGCACACTACCAGCATGAACTCTGTGACTGGTGAGCTGATAGATGGCTGAAACGAGATGAGAGAACCCCCACCCCCACCCCCCGAAGCCTACAATCAAGACATCCCTGATTTGAGGGGGTCCCCCTGGAGTCACGTTATGCACGCGAGCTTCACGTGTTAGTGCGAATAGTTGCTTAAGGTGGTAGTTACGTTTTCGAAGTTTTTGCAATAATTCAAAAGTTACATACTTGATCGAACATCATCAAGTTTGGCACGGACATTGCGGATGTAAATAGTAATATTTCAGCTAATTTTGACATTGATTGAAACTTTAAAGACTAATTTATAGCTCAAAAACTAAATTTTTTGTGCATTTTTCGAGGACTTACAAAATTGTATGCAAATTTTTGTGGCTCTTACACTACTCAGAAAAGCCATTCAAAAAAAGGTCTGACCCATTTTATTTTAAAAATATTTTCAGCTAAAATATGACATATTTCTATTAGTCGATCTAGGCGATCTGTAACTTTGAAGTTTTCTACCTCAAATTCTGACTTCTCATGTCATCACAAAATACCAATAACCAATTGGCACCATAATTTACATGTAGATAGTCCCTTATGCATCTATTATACCCGCAAAATTTGGTCAGTAAATGTCACAGCAGCCAACAGCATTGGCACTTTGGCAGTCACTGTGCTTAATGTAATATTAGCTGACCCCAATGAGGCCCTATTTAACTAAAACTAAATTAAATTTTTTTCAAAAATCCGTCATTTCTGAGCACAATGAGTAATTTCAGTTGTAGTAACCGATATCCTGTTCAGTTCATAAGAATGCAAAGAAAGCATATTTGACAGTAGCCAAATAAATTTGCCCTTTACCTTTTTCGAATTGAGTGAAAAGTTGATTATTTTTTTGGTTACAGCCTACCAAAGTCATAAAAACTGCCGTTTCTTGACTTTTTAGAAAAATTTGAGGCAAACTTTTGCTCACTGTAAAAATCTGCTAAATTATTACGTTGAGTTAAGCATACCAGCACTTTCATAACACATCAACGTGCCTTTGGTATAAATTGTTTGACTATATGCGGAATTTTTTTACCCCATTGATTAAATAACGAAATACGGGGGGAAAATGCATAAAATTGAGCTGATAAGCTTCACCAAAATAGTTGGCGTGCACACTATGAGTAACATCGACTCCTGAAAAATTGTAATTTTGTAAAAAATAAGTTGAGTAATAATATGCAAAAGACCGCTTGTAAATTTATTCAGTAATTGCTACAAAATGAACATTGAAAAAAGCTGCGAAAACGTAACTACCACCTTAAGCTGAGTGCATACTACAAAGTGATATAACGTGCTTATATTATCATATCTGTTTTGAAATATACAGGGCAATAAGTCAATAACTAAGATGCATCCCTACAGCAGTGCAATAACTAATGCACGCTGTGAATCTAGCAGCGTGCACTTAGTTATTGACGTTAGTTATTGCACTGTTTTTTCAAGACAGGTATGATATAAGTCTCTATTACGTTACAGTGTAGCCCTGTCGAATACAATCACTCTTGGCAGCAAATTCCATCTGTTTGTATTATTAAACTTATCAAGATTAACTAATCTCCTTAATCCAGTTTAATCTAGTCCACTTATCCCGGACCTGTCCTTTGGCGATGGCTCGACCCTGGCCCGCTCTAGGAGGAATCGGACACAGTCTTCATGTCCCTCGGCGGCGGCCAGGTGGAGGGCAGTGCGGGCGTCGTAGTCCGCCATCGACAGGTTCACGCCTTGCAACAGATATCTGCAACAAACACACATTACTAGCCTAAAGCCCAGTTCATATTCGTCCTTGTCACTATCGTTATGCAATTAAGCTATTTCCAGAAAACTGCCGGATCAAATAAAACAACCTTTCGCATGAATACAGTTGGGGTCTCTTGCAGATCGTTTACAAAAAATAGCCGAAACGCTTGTGTTAATTCTTCACAGCAGCTGACCAAAATTTGTTCTCGTCCCTGTCCCTGTGTCCTTAAGGACAAGGGCTTCCGGATCCATTCACACTTACTGCCGTAACAGTCCGTTCGGTCGTCAAAATTAGAATGCACATGCGTTTTTGGGCCAGCTTACTCAATGTGAAAGGGGGCAACATAATATATATTATAATTTCAGCCAAACTGAAAGACTTGAGAGATTTCCCTGTACGTCAGTCTCCACGAAGATGTCCATAATCCACCGTTATCACCCTAATTGGCAATTTTTCGAAAAAAAAGTGCTATGCATATTATAATATACCGACTGTCACTCAATTTTCAGGCCGCCAGTACCCTTGATTTGTGGAGGTCTCCCATCCCCCTCACCCATCTATACATGAACCAACGTCAAACGACAACCTTCACACAACAGAACAGACCTCGGGGGGACTATATTGCCCCGAACTGCAAGGTGGATCCCTATTTACCGTCTCAATGCTGTGACATCCCCATTAGCAGCCGAGAAGAGCAAATTGACGATCTGCTGTCCCCTGGATTCCACCTCACGCCGGCGGGGGTCCATCTTTTTGTGCGTGCGTTTCAGATTGTCATAGTTGTGGAAATTGAAGCGTTTGATCAGTTCCTCGCAGAATTGCACACCGCGACACGAGTTGCCATAGCGGTCCAGACGGGGGGAGTAGAGGCAGATGCCCATGACGTTCGGGATCACGCAGAACACCACGCCCGAGACGCCTGACTTGGACGGGAGGCCAATCTGAAACAACAAAAACATAGGTTTCATGCGGACTTTTGGAATGGTATTAATTCAAGTCTATTTTTCAAATAGTTGTTGAGTCGGACACCGTCACTGGCGTAGCCAGGAAAAACTTTCAGAAGGGGGAATTCCCCCATCCCCCCCTAGGCTACGCCCCTAGACCGTAACCACGAATACATGTGTGGTGGACACCATACGTGGGCAGCTAACAAATTCTGGGCAAGGTGAGCCACTGGGAAGGGGGCGGTGCGGACCAAATTTTTCACAAATTTTGTCGTGGGAAGTCGCTTTCTGTGAAGGGAGGGTGAACACCTCCCAAACCTTCTAACGCCCATGCATGGTGGGCACTGGGAGGGACGAGGTAGGATACTAGGTCCCTAAATGGTCACGAAAAGCCGCTCAAACTCATACTAACCCGTTCTGTCGTGCAGTGCCGACTAATTCTATTCGTAAGCACAAAAATCACCCCTAGTAACACTGAAACGTGTTTTTTTGTGTTTTTACCTCGAAAACAGAAAATCTGGAGGCGACATCGCAATTAGCACTGGGTGTGACACCCTGAACAATAGAAAGCATAATGTCAGAAAGTATTTGAAAAGTCTACACGTTTTGTCGGCACGGCATAGCACAAGGGGTTAGTATTAGTAATCACAAAGAAGCCATACACATGCACGTTTAGAGAAGGTGATGTAAGTCTGGCGAGGAGACTCCCGAAAATACAAGCAAAATGAGTAAGTAAAAGTGGCACTTTTTTGGAAACGTTCGCGAAATTTGGGGTCTCATTCTATCAGGAAGAATTTCCCCAAACTTCG
The DNA here is from genome assembly GCA_030248245.1 of Trissonchulus sp. WLG1_4. NCBI lineage: Eukaryota > Metazoa > Nematoda > Enoplea > Enoplida > Ironidae > Trissonchulus > Trissonchulus sp. WLG1_4. The sequence continues at coordinate 69,408 of JASANF010005694.1, forward strand.
GATCCGGTTTCAATGTTACAATTACACGACGTATGCTACACGAATAAACCTACCACAAGCCCACAATTAATTTTTCTCTAAAAATATATTGGTAACACACATAATGTAATATATTTTCTGGTGAGTCTATAACGTTAATATTATGTAGCTAGTTCAAGCGCAGACTAAGTTGATGGGATTTGGCTTAAGGTGGTAGTTACGTTTTCGACAGTTTTTATAACTTGTTATAACTTTTGATTGACTCAATAAAATTAGTAGCTGTCTTTTTCACGTTAAAGAACTTGACCAAAACTACACTTATTCACATTATTTAGCTTAAATCTGTAACAAGCTTGTTAGCAGACACTGTTAAAGTAGTCGAATTTCGTTAATTTTTGCATTTTTCATGTTTTGCTTGTAAAATTGACAGTTTAACCCCAACTAATTTTATTCCTTGCACCGACACAGACAACAACAGGGTGAGTTTCAATTCTAAGTTTGGTGCATTTATGTGATGCAGAAAAGAAGTTACAGACCTTCAAAGTTGACTTTTTTTCGAATTTTGGAAAATATACAAATTTTCGAATCTAATTATTTCACGCAATACGCTGAATTAAAACAAATAAAAAAATTGACACATCAGAAATTGTCTAAAAAACGTGTAAAATAACGCATGAAAAGATTGCAACATCGAGACTTCAGATTTAGTCCACGGAAGTACATACTTTTTTACAGAATTCTGCGAGTAAATGTGATGTAAAGCAAAATTTAAGCTTACAAAATTTTCGAAATTTTTGTACAAGGTAGACACATATGCGTGCCAATCTATCCCAAATTTTAAACAAAATCCTTCTAGTAGCTGTCAAGTTTTGCGGACTTTTGTGTAATGTACTATAGTTCAAAAAGAAATGTTACATAAATGTGACGTAATCTCAAAAATCCAAACGTGGGTGGAAGGATAAGGTTTGGCATCTAAATTGAAGTTTTTTGACATGCCCGTGTGTCAATTTTTTCTTTTTTCAATAAACGGCCGTTTTGACTAGCTACTACTTTGGCTTAGCGAAACTTAAAATTTACTAAAAATTGCCGTAACTGGCTGAAAAATATTTTTTTGCGAAAATTAAAAATGACTATTTCAAGCTATTTTAGCAAGCATTCATCCCACTATAGTTGATAGGTTTCTAAATTAATATGCGTACTATTATTATTGATTTGAAAATTGATCGTAAGTTGTCAAGTTTTACTCCTGCAAAACTGTCGAAAACGTTACTAAAACCTTAAGCCCGGTTCATACTAACTTGTCCATATTATCGCATATCCATTATCCTGACATAGAGACAGGGACAAGGATATGTCGGGTATACTACAAATCTGATTTGTACAAATCTGGACTTTGAAACTACTTCAGGACAACTGGGACAGGGACAAGGACAAGGACAAGTATGAACCGGGCCTTAGTCAGACGGCGTGTGACCTTGAAGGCGAACTGTCCAGAGTAGTCGTACATGCCGCATGAGTACATGAGCGAGAGGACGTCGCGGACGCAGGTGGGCGTAAGCACGGGGTCGTCGGTGATTGGGCAGATGCCCCCGTTGGCCAGGGTGGCCGCCATCACCGCACCAGACTCCGCCGTCACCTGGATTGAGCACAGCTAAAACACAACACACACACACACACTCATAGACACACTCACACACACACACACACACACACACACACACACACACACACACATAATGTGCATGGGATTTCAAATAAGTTCCACAGTGCTGTCAAGAAGGGCGAGTGATTTAAAACAGGCAGCAGTATAAACGATGGAGATGATCATTTTTAAAGCAAGTGTTTTGCAACAAAAACATTAGTTTATCCTAAAGATCTAAAAATGTTATTGAACACTATCTATAACGCTTGCCTACAGAACATTCAAGCAAAAATAGTATGTGATCGTATGAAATACACAATAGTGAATCTTCCACCACGATGCTGTATTTCATTCAAAAGTAACAATTTACACCGAGTCCAAAACAAAACACCCTTTTTGAATCCCGTCCTAAAGATTTTTAAATCCGCCAACACAAGTTGCATTAGCTCTCAAACAAATTCAACTTCAACGAAAAAAATTAATTAGACGTTCACCCTCGACACCTGCACAATAACCCGCAGTCTATAAACGTTTAAGAACAAGTAATTTCGAGGTTTTGGACGGACTTGTGCTAAACTGCTTGCCTACTTGGAAGTAGAAGTCGAGTGTTTCGTGCAGGTCGGTGCCCTCGGGGAAGCACTTGTTCTCGCGCATGTAGTAGGCCAAGGCGTAGTTGCGATCCGCAGTCGCACGCTCCGATAGAAATCTGAACAGAACGATTCAATAGGATTACATATTATCAAGAGTACATTGTACAGTGTATCAGTGTTACAGAAGAAAAGTGAGACACTCTCCTGCCTGCCTATGGATAGAGAAGTCGTCAAAAGCAGCTTAATTGTTTGAGATGCCCAATAATTGTCTGGCCAATCAAAGTTGCTACTGGATTCTCATTGGCCGTATGCGTTTGAGAAAATGTTAACTAGTATTGGCCAATTAATTTACCAGTTATTAACATCTCAAGTGGGTAATTGCGTTTTTAGGTGTTTTTTTAAACTACAATAACTGCACTTAACCTCAACAAAAACTAGAGCGGTCTTTTTTACATTTTTTTACACCTAGCTTTAAAAAAACTATAGTTAAAAGCAGATTATCTTTTGCAATTTTACTGCTGCTATCATTTGAATACACCCCACCAGCGGTTTTTTTGACTAATTTTTGCGCCACAGTTATGAAACTCAAGATCAGCCAACAATTACTAAACTTTTTGCAGTTGATATAGTTGATAAGTCGTTTCTACGTTGAGAAAATGACATTTTCGTGCAAAAATCAAGTAATTTGACTTTTCTCTAAAATTTTCAAAAGCCCATAACACCGACTCTACAAACTATTTTTAGAAAAGGAAAAAAACGGGTGGAGATATTTTCCTAAAGATAATGTGGTTGAAGTGTCGAAGCCGTAGTCCGTTTTTAGCTTGAGTTCTGTGGGCGCAAAAACTACACTGAAATGTCAAAAACCACGAAAACGACATTACCCCCTCAAGTCTTAAACTCATATGACCAATACAAAAAACTCCTAATAACACTGATAACTCAGATAAGTTAATAAATAGCCAAAGTCTGACAAAAATAGATGCACAACTTACTTATTTTAGTGACATGACTTTCGCGCCTACTTGCTGTACTCTTGATAGTCAAAATCTATTCTTTTCGTAACCAAATCACATGTTTCGTTTTCTCAAAGGGTGCAACTATCTTTTGTCAAACTTTAGTTGAATGCTTAATACACTCAATAATTAAGCACTAGATGGTGAGCTAACTCACACAGCATTATCAAAGCCAATGAATTCGTGACCACACATTCGTCTGTACATATTTAACACCTGAAATAAAAAAGTATATCATAGCTGGAACTAAACTGATAATATTATCAACTGAGAGAAAAAACCGAAGTAGCAATTTCGTTGATCGCATTTCAGTCATCAGACGAAAAAATAGATTTTTTTTGGAAAAATGGATCTTTTATGATTACCACACCGCGATCGTTTTAAGCTTGTTGCTGACTTCTATCAACTCTCACAGTTGTAACAAAAATCAGGTGATATTACAATTGTTGTAAAACTCAGCAAAAAGCCTAGTATGGAAGCAAGCAGTGATGCACGGAGGGAATCGCCGAGGGGGGGTGCCCGACCCCTGGCGGAAGGGGGGGTGGTCCCTAATTTTGACCATTTTTTAACGGCAGCCAAAAATTTTTCACGATTTTTTTTTATTTTCAACTCAGTTTTGGGGTACTTTTTTGGCCGCAGGCGAAAATTTTTTGCAAGTTTTACGCATTTTTGGGGCACTTTTTTGGCCATCAGAGAGACGGGTTGGGGGCCGAGGGTGGGTGGATACCCCCCACCTATGTGCATCTATGGAAGCAACAGCTATAGGGGATGCCATGCAAGTACATAATATGACGGACTGGAAATTGCGGACTCCCAGAAAGGTTGAGTTTCCGTTGAAAGGGTAGCGAAACAATTAACCAAAAGTGGATAAAATGGAATTTTTCGAAAATTTCAAAAAATCTGCTAAATATTGGGGTTTCTTAGTCGATCAGCGGCGTAACCAAATTCTGCAAGATGTTTAATCTAGTTTCAACACATGCACGTTCACTATAGATTAACATTATTTTTATCAGGACAAAGCGTAAAAAGCAGCAAGCCAGAAACCACGACATAGGTTGAAAAAGTGGGGAATTCGGGGAAGGGGGTGCAGCTCGGGAAGTATTTTTGGGGCTGGGGTTGTGAAGCAGCTTTTCGCCCAATTTATCTTTGCGATCCACACAAAATCTGAGAATTTGAGCACCCACTCGACATTTTTACAAGAAAACGAGGGAGGGTGATGATAATGCCCTTTCAAATTTCTAAACCGACATAGCAATCTGCACGAATATTTTAACGGTGGTCATCGTCATAGGACCAAATGAAACCTAGACATTAAAGCTCAATGTCAAAATTTTGTCTCCTTTGGAGCCCCTTGTGTAAAATTTCACTCGGACGGAAAAAATTTAGAGGGGACTTTTCCATCTATGTTGCTGACCAGGCCCCTGTGTTCATTTATATATCTGTGCTGTAGCAAGCAATGGCGTTAATAATAGTATTTTACTCTTTACACCTTCACTGTAAAACATTATACTCCTAATAGGAGTAGTTACTTTACAGTTTTTTGGTATAAAAGTAGAACACTATTTTGCTTGACAAACTCACATAATCGTATCTGTCTGCTAAGGCATTGCCTTGCTAAAAATAGATAGAGAAGTATAAATACAAAAACTCACATAATCATAACGGTCCGCTAAGGCCAGACCTCGCTAAAAAATACAAAAAAGATTAAAGGAACGCCTTAATTTCAAAAACGTTGAATGCGATACACTTGCTAACGTTAAAAAAACATACGCAAAATAATAAACAATTGAAATCTGTAAATTGCAATAAATAGTGACTAAACCACAACCAACTTTAATGAGTGAGCAAGTGCAGATAGCGCCGGAGTTGATCATGGGATTATGAGGCTTGTCTAAAAATATATTGGTTTTTTCAATTCGTCGAAACAACATTATTTGTGAGTTAATGCCAATCTTTAAGCCAGAAAATACACTTCTGTGCCTATGTATACCTATATACTAAAAGTCACTTAGCACAAGTTGCGATGCTGAGACAAAATTAAACTTTGATTTCGTAGTTGGTAGGTATTTCAGACGCGGTTTTCAGAATATAGACATTCTCTGTATATTTTTTTATTTATGCAAATTTTTTAAATTTTTTCAAATGCAGCTGTTCAATTCAATTAATAATTATTTTTAAAAATTATAAACATATTAGATTAGAAGTAACATGAAACACTACAGTTACCCTAAAGAGTTAACGAAACACTCAAATTCCAGCTTGAAACGCTACCAGTAACAACTCTTAAGTCTATTATAATATATGATTCGAGCTAAAATTCAGATGGTTTCATTTTCACGGAAAACAAGTAATCAAGGAATATTAGGGCCAACCCCTAAAATGGATTAAACGGATTAGATTAAAAGATGTTTGCCTAGTAAATAACTAATCTCAACGCTAAAAAATACTTACAAAATATCGTGCACAAGCGGGAGCTGTTACCGAAGATGCACGAGAGCAGTTGGCGAGGTGGAGGTGCCAGACCCGTGGTAGAGGGGGGGGGGGAAGGTCGATGTCTTGTTTTTTTTCTGGCGACAGCCCGAAAAATTTAGCAGTTTTTTCGATTTTTAACTCATTTTTGGGGCACTTTTCTAGCCGTATCCCGAAAATTTTAGCGATTTTTCGACTTTTATTCAACTTTGGTGCAGTTTTTCGGCCATCAGATTGGGGGGTGTGCCCCCTACGCTCCCCCCAAAGCGCATCTATGACTATTACAATGAATCTATAGTCATTGTCATGCCCTACAGCCAAACCCAATCTTAACCTAATAAGTAATCCACTTTAGGAGTCTAGTCTAGTGTTTACATGAGTGCAGCTCACTGTTGTAGTCCAGACAGAGCTCGTTGAACATGCGTCCCGAGGGCTCCTGTCCGATGAACTCGTGCACGACCTCTGACCCCAGCTCGTTGAGCGCCAGGGCGTAGTTGAACGTCTTGCTGCCCGACTGGATGCAGAACGGCTTGTTCACGTTCCCCATCGAAAACCTAACAACATCATTCAAAAGTATGGGTTATGGCACTGGTTGGCGTGCTAAAAGTGACTTGTAAATCAATTAAAACCCTGGCTGTCCACTGTGCAGCCTAGCGTGCAGTTCAACTAGACTGCACGCTGCTGTGTGCAGTACAAGTCTGGTTATGGCACTTTACTGTCACACTGACTGAATGAAATTTTGAAAATCTTGAAACGAACTTTTTCAACTCACTTTATGAGTTATTCCAGTCTCACAGACACCGCGGGGAAAGTTTCGGTTTGATCTTGGTGGCCGGCCACTACAAACTTTTTTTACTACAAACAAATTTTCGGGTAACGTGCCCCTGCCCGGACGTCTTAGGGGCAACAGGGGTCAGGGGGTCATGCCAGGTGCAAGCCAGTGACTCTACCCCTTCCCTTTACCTCTGGCCGTCGACAGTGCAGAGACAGAGAGCCCACTGGTCCGGATCCACACGAGCCAGCTGCGGGATGTAGTCAGCCACCTGAAACACAAATACATTAATAACAATTCCCCAACCCCCCCTCTAATCCCCCTAATCCCCATACCACCACTAGCCCACCCACTCGTCCATCCTGGTTCTCCTTGCACTTGTAGTACACGTCGGCCACGTGCTCGCAGAAGGTGTGCCAGTCGGGGATGATCAGACGGTTGGGCAGGATTGACTCCCCTAACCCCTCTAATCCCTCTAATCCCCATACCACCACTAACCCACCCGTCCATTCTGGTTCTCCTTGCACTTGTAGTACACGTCGGCCACGTGCTCGCAGAAGGTGTGCCAGTCGGGGATGATCAGACGGTTAGGGGGGGGGGGGGGGGCTCGAGCTCCCCCATTGGGTCGAGGGGCCATCCGGGGGCCACCGGCCCAAGGGCCACCCCCCCCCCCCTCCCCCCGTGGACCAGATAGGCCCCTCTCCATGTTATTTTAGGGTTTATTTAGGCCCTTGTAGTCTACTGCAGACTAGATATGTACTATGTAGGCCTCACTCCATGTTGTTTTGTGGCCTATTTATAGGCCCTTGTAGCCTGTCGTAGACTAGATAGGCCCTCTTTCCATGTTATTTTGGGGCCTATTTAGGCCCTTGTAGCCTGTCGTAGACTAGATAGGCCCACTCTCCATGTTGCTTTGGGGCCTATTTAGGCCCTTGTAGCCTGTCGTAGACTAGATAGGTCCACTCTCAATGTTGCTTTGGGGCCTATTTAGGCCCTTGTAGCCCGTAGACTGATAGCCCTCTCTCCTTGTTGATTTGGGGCCTATTTAGGCCCTTATAGCCTGTCGTTTACTCCACACAAGGACCCCCCATTGTTTTTATGGCCTGGTTGGAAAAAATTACCGATACGTCCGCAGTTAACCAAATCGGCTAAAAATAAAATTTTTTAAATTTGTTTTGGGGGCTGCCGCCCCCACACCCCTGTGGCTTATTCTTCCTTGCTTTTGTGCATTGTGCGCTTTTTGATTGCTTAGTACACTGCTAAGCAGGGGCGTAGCCGGGGCGGGTTTCTCTCCCCCCCCCCCCCCTAAATTTCGGATGATTTAAAGGATCTCCCCTTTGGTTTTTACGTCGGGGAAAGTTTAAGTCTCGTGAATTTGATGAAAAATTTCGCTTTTCCTGGGCTGCGCCCCAAACTTGAGTTTTGGCTTAGTGTTCTTGCTTTTATTTTGCATGTGCATGTTCATAACAGTATTGAGAATGTATATACATTGTTTAGAGTTTTATGTAAATACATTTTTAGAAAAAAAATTTAATGTCAAAAATTTGGAATTTGCAGATTGGTAGCTTTTGGACCCTTGCCGGCGCCGTTTTGTATTTTGGTCTTTGAGCCATTTTAGTTGATGTTGCTGTGGTCGAAAATAGGTTTTTGAAGTGTGGGGGGGGGGGAGCCCCCCCAAGGTGACAAGCCCCCCTAGATTACCACGACAAGCCCCCCTCCTGAAGCTGAAAGAAGGTGCCCAACATAAATTGCTCAAATCGCGAAAATGCTCAAAAAGAGCGAAAGGGAAAAATTTTAAAAAGCAATTTTGGAATTTTATTTTGGGAGATTTTTGTTTCAGCGACAAGCCCCCCCTAAGTTTAAATTCTGAAGCCCCCCCCAGACGAGCCCGGTACATGTATGTTTTGACGAAGAATGTGTGGTTTGGTAAAGATATGCATTTTAGCTCATGTCGAAGGGGCAGGCAGGGGGCTAGGGTCCGAGCCCCCCCCATGAAAAATTCCTAGATCCGCCACTGCAGGATTGACTCCCCTAACCCCTCTTCTAATCCCTCTAATCCCCATACCACCACTAACCCACCCGTCCATTCTGGTTCTCCTTGCACTTGTAGTACACGTCGGCCACGTGCTCGCAGAAGGTGTGCCAGTCGGGGATGATCAGACGGTTGGGCAGGATTGACTCCCCTAACCCCTCTAATCCCTCTAATCCCCATACCACCACTAACCCACCCGTCCATTCTGGTTCTCCTTGCACTTGTAGTACACGTCGGCCACGTGCTCGCAGAAGGTGTGCCAGTCGGGGATGATCAGACGGTTGGGCAGGATTGACTCCCCTAACCCCTCTAATCCCTCTAATCCCCATACCACCACTAACCCACCCGTCCATTCTGGTTCTCCATGCACTTGCAGTACACGTCGGCCACGTGCTCGCAGAAGGTGTGCCAGTCGGGGATGATCAGACGGTTGGGCAGGATTGACTCCCCTAACCCCTCTAATCCCTCTAATCCCCATACCACCACTAACCCACCCGTCCATTCTGGTTCTCCTTGCACTTGTAGTACACGTCGGCCACGTGCTCGCAGAAGGTGTGCCAGTCGGGGATGATCAGACGGTTGGGCAGGATTGACTCCCCTAACCCCTCTAATCCCTCTAATCCCCAACCACCACTAACCCACCCGTCCATTCTGTTCTCCTTGCACTTGTAGACACGTCGGCCACGTGCTCGCAGAAGGTGTGCCAGTCGGGGATGATAGACGGTTGGGCAGGATTGACTCCCCTAACCCCTCTAATCCCTCTAATCCCCATACCACCACTAACCCACCCGTCCATTCTGGTTCTCCTTGCACTTGTAGTACACGTCGGCCACGTGCTCGCAGAAGGTGTGCCAGTCGGGGATGATCAGACGGTGGGCAGGATTGACTCCCCAACCCCCAACACTCCCTCTCACCCCCAAACCCCCACTAACCCACCCGTCCATTCTGGTTCTCCTTGCACTTGTAGTACACGTCGGCCACGTGCTCGCAGAAGGTGTGCCAGTCGGGGATGATCAGACGGTTGGGCAGGATTGACTCCCCTAACCCCTCTAATCCCTCTAATCCCCATACCACCACTAACCCACCCGTCCATCCTGGTTCTCCTTGCACTTGTAGTACACGTCGGCCACGTGCTCGCAGAAGGTGTGCCAGTCGGGGATGATCAGACGGTTGGGCAGGATTGACTCCCCTAACCCCTCTAATCCCTCTAATCCCCATACCACCACTAACCCACCCGTCCATTCTGGTTCTCCTTGCACTTGTAGTACACGTCGGCCACGTGCTCGCAGAAGGTGTGCCAGTCGGGGATGATCAGACGGTTGCGCAGGATTCGGCTGATGATAACGATGTTCGCGTTGATGCACCTGAAACACCAATGGTTTATTAAGGTGGTAGTGTCGCCAAAGGACCTTTGCTCAATGGTTGGAAATAGACAGCTTTTTGTTTTGAAATTCTACGTTCACTGAGAGAAAGTCTGACAAAAAATTGCTGAACCCTGAGACAAAATAGGTGGCGCGATGTTTGTGACTACTCGCTGTATATACTCTTGAATCTTGATGCCTGCAATTTATTCGTTTCGTAACGAAATCACATGTTCCGTTTTTTCAAGTGCTGTAACTATTTTTTGGTCAAACTTTAGTTCAGGACTGACTCGGAGAAGTCTGATCTGGTGAGGTTGAGCGACTCGACGGGGTCGAAGTCCCGCCCGCTTTCCTTTGCTTTCTTCTGAAACCCGTGGATCATCTCACGCAGTCGCGGGTCATTCTTGCGCACGCCCGTCATCGTGATGGCCTGAAAACAAAAGCCACACCCACTCACAAGTAGATATGAAACACAGTCAATGCTTTTCTCAACAAAACATTCAACGAGAAACTTTAAGAACCCCTGTGAAAGTGTGACCCAATGTGAGAACCTGACTTTGAAGGGGGACCTCTGACCACATTTCGAAGACGCTTCCCCCTGATCGACCAAAAAATATCTTAAATTTTGCATAATGTTCGAAAAAACTGCCAATTTTGCTCTGATTTTCGTAATCCTCCTAGAATCTCGGATTCTTGACTCTGAGAGCAGGTTCCCCTATCCCCCCTTCCATACACTGCGGCGAAGCCTCTGTTTATATTATTATATACCTGTAGGAACCTGCCCACGTGGACCACCTCGTTTTCGTTCTTGAACATGTCGAAGATGGCATCCTCGATCTGATTGGCTGGCTTGTCGCCGAACGCCCCCACCTGGCCGCCACTAAAACAAACAAACAAATCATCTAATCACAATTCGGCTTTAGGATTTCAGTGAACTTACCCTGCGTTCATAATTCGACTACATGTACACTCAGTTCGCTAAAGAAAATAGCTACAGGTAAAGGTACTTAAATATAAATAACGAAACTGTTAAGTAGACTTGTGAACTTACGTAGAAATGAACCTAACAAGTGTATTTTTTAACAAAGGCATCAGCCAATCAGATTTGGCTCCGCCCACAAGCAAGCTACCGTAATCTCACGTTGTGGGTGGAGCTAAAACGCAGCTCCAATCTGATTGGCTGATGACTTTGAAAAAGTGTCCCATTGGGATACGTTTACGTATATACCCACACTGTAGGGCCCAATCAGGTACGCTGTAGAGTCCATTAAGGGACCTTGCAGACGCATAGTAAGTACCCAGCTGGGAACGGGTCCTGTTTGGGACCTTTTCGGCCACTACGGCCAGTATATACGCTTAAAGATATTATCCTAAAAATACACTGGTGACGCTAAACAGCTAAACGCAAGAAGATTAGTTTTACTCCATATAATCAATATAATCCCGTTAATCCGGCAGTAAACTACGCCAGCTAACTCAAGTGAATATATTATCTCCATATTATATATATACTTACAGCGTAACGTGGGGAAAATGGAGGTCAGTAAGACTGCTACTGAGGGGACTACGCGAAATGCATTGGGCGCGAAATGGAAACAAGTTGCCATGACAACGAACAGTGTGCAAGTGTCGAAAACTAATCACACCACAACAGCGAGCAATTACGAGTGCGATCATATCCCAGCATTTTCACTAAACTCACTCATTCCTTCGTATACATATGCAAATATATACCTAGCCTCATATATATCAGACCAAAAATTTTGGGTATATATACCCGTTCCACCGCCCTCTGGCTGGGACCCCGCTCCCATGATTCCTAAAGCGACTAAATTTTGACACCCCCCTCCCTCCCTCAAGACTGATGCAATTGTTATATCAAGAGTACATAATAGCTTCTCACTCTATATAGAAGAAGAGTGAGACACTCTCCAGCCTGCCTGTGTTCTAGCACAGGCAGATGCGCTGGTCGTTTTCAGGCTACATGTTGACATTCTGTGCAACATGTGACTGGCCAATCAGCGCGTAGATTCCCTGCGTAACACACTTTAGTATATAATCGCTGATGCGTTGATAAGCATTCAGATAGGGATAAAAGCTTAATAACTCATTATTTATTCATATTAATAACTCATTATTTATTCATAGTCTGCTTGTAAAAACATTAAAAAAGGTTTGCAAATACCGTTGGGGATATTTTGACAAACTTTCAGCGAAATTGATTGAGAAACTTTTGAGATATAAACTTTTCTGAATTTCTTCAAAGTTTCTCAATCAATTTCGCTGAAAGTTTGCCAAAATATCCCCAAAGGTATTTGCAAACCTTTTTTAATGTTTTTACAAGCAGACTATGAATAAATAATGAGTTATTAACCCTTATCCCTATCCCGTTTTATGATTGGAGCACGTGCACAGGCGTCTGCCAATCAGAGAATAGAAGCTCGCTTCTGATTGGCCAGTCACATGTTGCATAGAATGTCAACATGTAGCCTGAAAACGACCAGCGCATCTGCCTGTGCTAGAACACAGGCAGGCTGGAGAGTGTCTCACTCTTCTTCTATATAGAATGAGACGCTATTATGTACTCTTGGTTATATACTTTTTTAATGATTAAAAAGTAGCGATTATGACACTTTTTGGTAGAATTTTGGTAAAAATTGCTTAAATTTCGTCAAAACAGTCAATTTCTTAAGTGCTGAGTTATAAAAACACGTTTAAACAAAGGCTAAAATATACTGACCAAAGAGATTTTAACTGACAATTTTGCAGACGCCAGAACCCTACCCTTTTTTTACCACCTGGGGCGCCCCCTCCATCCCCTGAGACCAGGGGCGTAGCCAGGATTTTGAAAAAATGGGGGGTCGCAGTTCGCACCTTGTCCACTTTTTCGCTCACTTTTTTACACTCACTATTGCGGGGTCTGGGGGCATTAGCCACCATAATCCAGTATTTTACAGAACAACACACAGTTTTGGTCATTTAGATTGAATAAACTCAGTGTTGCGGGGGTCTGGGGGCGGCAGCCCCCAGAAAAAAACCGAGATTTTTTCAATTGTAGGCCGAATTTGCCAAATGCAGGCGTATCAGAAATTTTTTCAGACAGGAAAATGAAACAAAAAATTGGAACGTCACATCAGACAGTGTATTACACAAGTAAATGCAGCATATGTATGCAAGGGCGTAGCCAGGGGGGGGTCGCGGGGGTCGCGACCCCCCCCTTTTGGTCGAACCTGAAGAAATTGTACACAAGGGTCCCCCCTTTGGTTTTTATTGCCCGGCCGAAAAAAATTTCCGATACGTCTCCGATTGACCAAATTTGGCCTAAAAATAAAAAATTCTCCCAATTTTTTCCTGGGGGCTGCCGCCCCCAGACCCCTGCAACTTTGTGGTTCACTATTTCTTGTTATTATCTGTGATCAAACCCTAAGCATGTATATATACTAGTGATCGAACGGGATCCCGAATCCCGATCCCGAATCCCGAATCCCGAGGGTAAAATCCCGATCCGGTCCCGATCCCGATCCCGAACACAAATCCCGATCCCGATCCCGATCCCGAACGCAAATCCCGATCCCGATCCCGATCCCGAACGCAAATCACGAAATTT